>CABFVX010000308.1:69211-162024 GCA_902151425.1 Timema shepardi
TTATCTGACCCCATCTTATAACAAGGGCACGCATTCACATATCTTATTCATAACTATAATAATATTAGTCCTCTTTTTTGATATTTAGAACAGCAATTATCAAAATATAATTATTTTTTGACTAACCACGTGTTTGAACGTAGGGCAATACGTAGTTTCAGTATACGAGAGAGTATAAATTTTGAGGTATTTTATCTTCAATATCTTGATATAATTACAACGTGGCACCCAATTACATAAATAGTGATAAATAGTGAACTTTTTTCTTGTAGGTGTTCAATCAATCTGATTGACACGCTACACTATGATTAAAAATTCCAATGAAGTAAAATATTGCCACCTATGAATTTACCTTGATTAGAGTTATTGGCAGTTTAATATTGTTCAATAGTTTCACATGTAAATAACTGATTTAAGGGGAATTAATTACATTTACAATTAAGTTGTTTTTTAAACTAGTATTGATCTGTAAATAAAAAATACAACCAAAAACTCCATAATAATATTTCGGGTATAATGTGATAATATTTACATTTTATTTTAAAGGATAAACTCACATTATTAGAATTTTAACATAAAGACTGGCGAATCTATTGATATTAATAATAATTGTTAAACACGATTTTTATGGTCTTTATTAATTAATTCACTTAAAAAATATATAATTTTATCCTAATATTATATATTCCGAGTAATTTAAAATATATTTTTCTACTAAACAATTTCAAATCATTACATTTGATTTGAACTCTATTCAAGATAGTAAAAAGATTATTCTGACTCGTTGAATTAAGATCTTGGAGTCGTATAGTCTTAAAATCATGGGGCAATAATTAAACATCTAAATAAACTAACTAGAGTTTGAAAATCTTAATATAATGTAATATTATATTGTATTATGTTAAATCAAGTATTATTATAAATATTACCCACATCTGTAATATTTCACAACAAGCTTAGAACCAACAAATCTATTAGTTAATGTTTCAATCTAGCAATTCAGAGCACGAAGTAGCCAATCAAGATATTTATACAGTGTATTGTATATGGATGTGACAATAACGTATTGTTCAAGTTTACATATACTAGATACTTATATATAGCTTGTAGCTCTGTGAACGGTATACCTCAGTAGCATAGACACAAACGGTTAGTAAGACGTGGTGCTAAACATAATATTGTACATACCTCAATCTCACTCCCTCCATTAAAATAATGCTAAGCATATCCTGTTAGGAATTAGTCATGATATTATAGTTACTTAAGTTTTAACATTTCTCCTTTGATTTAATTTTGAAATATATTCTACAATAATTTATTCTTGGGTCTGGAGTTGATATTTTTACTTGGAAATCAAGTGATAGTAAAAGTAATTAATATTATAATCAATAATACATTATTTAATAATGAATAATTTAATTTTTAGGTTTCTTACTCTTTGGCAGTAGGAGCTCAAAAGTGTAATGCCACACTTAACAAAGAACGCCACCTATACATATCTTGAGCTAGTTCTATCCAGTCTATCTCGTTTCATCCTATCTCTTTCAGATTCATTCTAATATTATACTCCCATCTGCGTCTAGGTTTTACCAATGATTTCTTCCCATTAGGTTTTCCAGTCAGTACTCTGAACAAGGTTCTAAATTCTCCCATTCACGCTGCGTGTCCTGTACAATGTAATCTACGCGATATTACTATCCTAACAGTGTCTTGTGTTTAGTACTTGATATGTAACTAATAATTATGTAACTTCCTACACTCCCCAGTATTTAATTCCCATTTGGACCAAATATATTCTCAAGCACCTTGTTTAGGAACACTCTAAATTTGTTTTCGTCATAGAAGGTAAGAGACCATGTTTCACAGCCATATAAAACAACCGGTAAACTATTGTTCTACGGAATATTTTACTCCAGGAACAGTCATGGAAAATATTATGGTGTTTGTTATTAAGATTACTTTTATGTTTAGAGCTTATCACACCCACGCCTAGCTCTTAAGATGCAAGACCACCCCTATCGGCTGTCCGCGAGTGCTTACTGTTTATTCAAAATATTAGAAGCTACCCTTCACATCTGAAGAACGTATCCTCTATTCACGACCTGAGGACGCGATCTACCGTGAATGATAGGGACTCACAAAACATAACTTTTAGTTTGAAATTTCAAATTTAATCGAATATGAATCTGTATTACATTTGGATCTAGAACTTTGAATCCGAATAAAATCTTTTTGAAATTGTGACCCAGAATTTTGATGCTATACAGTCTTGAATGTGCTTATATTGGATTTTATAATGGCGAGAGCCTTGTGGTGGAAGTCATGTAGTCTAAGGTGTCAGACTTGCATTGTATTTGGCCGTTGTTCAAATCTCGGATGGATGCCCTGTGCAGATTTTGTTACGTATGATATATCATTGTGGTTCACTCGTACTTTATCAAAGTTATTGCAGGTGCATTTCCTTTAAAACTACTTTCACCCTCTTTACCCCTTATATTGAGCCACCAAAATCACGTTTGTTTTTAACGTTAGTTAAGAATATATAACTATGACTAATCAAATGAGTGAAAGAATGATACCGTGAGATATCAAGGGAATACAACATACAGTATATGAAATGAGAGACGTAGTGATTTAAAAAGAGAGAGTGACTGAAAATAATAGTAATGGGAATTAAAGGAGAGCATTATTTATTGTGACTTTTAAAGTTGCGTATAGCCTGAACACACTGTTAAATAAAAAATAAAAAAACTTGAAGATGGTTAGAAAAAAATTAGTAGATGAGTAAGTTATATGATGAAACAAGTTTTTATTTAGATATTGATAAATAATTCTTGTTCTAAGCTAATTGAGAATTAAGTCTCGTCCTCTACCAATTGATAATTAAGTCTCGTACTCTACCAATTGATAGTTAAGTCTCGTACTCTACCAATTGAGAAATTAAGCACTAAATATACGTCTTCTACCAATTGATAATTAAGTCTTGTTCCCTATTAATTGAGTCTTAAGTCTACGTCCTCTACCAATTGAGAATTAAATCTTGTCCTGTACAAATTTAGAACTAGGTATCATCCTGTATCAATGGGGAACCAATATTTCCACAAGTTGGAAATCCCTCCATTAAGGTATAGAGAGATTAGAGATCACCACAACATTCCTAGGCACCTAGCTCCAATGCTTGGATTGATAAGAAAGTAAGGTATCTAAATAATCTATTACTACAGTTACTATAAGAGTATTTTATAAATATCAAATGAGTTTCAGCACACAACTTACACAAATAAACACAGTACCTAGTCCTCTAGCTATCAGTTTCCCCTCCCTTTACGCCCTTCAATCTCACCATTTATCGTTCTGGCCGGGAATAGAATCCGAGAAACTTACCTCAGTAGACAGACGTGATACCAACTGAACTAGAGTATCAGACCTAAGGTAAATTCGACAATCTTGCATTAAAATATTTAGTTAGTTTATCAATTAGTTTTGGATTGAAAAACCGTCTCTCGTCCTTGAAGTTTAACTCGATGAAACTATGCCAAACTTATGAGTAGAGCTGTAATAGTATAATAACTACGCGTACTAATTGAATTACAATCTAGTTATCAATATCTTTTTACTATATTTAGTTTTCATTAATAGGTATATTTTAAAAAACAAGTCCATAAATATTAGAGCAAATCTTTTGTTAAATTTGAGAAGGAATATATTAAATTGAAATACATATTTTAAATAAAGAAATTTTTGATTTTATTATGTTTAAACACATAATACTAAAAAGATTAAAATAGCCGTTATAGTTATTAACTACGGTTGTAGTCTCATCAAATTATAATATTGTTTTTAATCAATAAATGACATCTGGAAATTTCATTTGATATTAAAGTCAAGTGTACAAATAAAATTCAAAATACATACTTGTGCCACAACATTTTTATTTATTTTTAGTGTTTAGGAATACATTTGATCAATTACAGAACACAACTTCAGAGTACAATCAAATATTGTTATTTGGTGTATGTATAAAATTCTAGATAGAATAATATTATTATTATTATTGAGTGTTTAAACGTTACAGTATAATGAATTATATTAATAGTCATTAAGATCCGCTTAGGTGGCCACGTGGTCTAACGCGCTACTCTCGCAATAGATGAGATTTACGATGACAGGGAGATCGAGGTTCAAATCTCGGTCGAGTGTACTGAGGGTGATTTTTCCTTAAATTGTTTTCCATTCTCCCTCCACGCAAGTGCGGGTACATCTCCTATAACTATAACCTTCCTCTATCCCTAAAACCATTAACGTGATCAGTACATAAGCGTATAACCCGAACGGGTAGTAAGACGTGGTGTTAAGAAAAAGTAATTAAGACTGTTCTGAGAAATACAGGGTGTACCATGACATGTGGGGCTCACTTAGGTGGATAGGAGACATAAAAACCACTAAAATTTCCACACAAGTGTGTGACATTTGACCTTGTTTCCAACATATATTCATGTTTGTAGCCTACTCCAATAATGTGGGGCTGCTTAACATCATAACAAGTGCTCAAAATGGCCAACTTCGGCCTGAATGCAAGTTTGTAGTATCGTTTCTTAGAAGGTTGCCCTATTTCAAAAATACATTGAGTTGAAAGATGCTTTCATTCAAGGAGGTGGCTATTTTGAGCCCTTATAATGTTAATCAGCCTCACATTACTGGAATACAGACATGGCTATAACTAGGAAACAAGGGAAAATGGGCCACATGTTTATATTAACTTATTTTATTATTTTTGTGTCTCCTGTACCCCACTGAGGTTAGTACCACATGATACGGTACCCTCTGTATATTAACAAAATACCGAACAAATTTATTTTAATTGTGAACTTAGGCAATGTGCAAAATCTCACAAAAAACTAAAACAAAGTTATTATGAATATAATATTCTTAATTTTGATAATACAGTATCCTAAAATTAACCTGATGAATGATTATTATGGGACACAAACTCACGTAGTTCAAGTTTTCATTAATTTCTAGTGAACTTGTAACTTTATTTTAAACTGGTTATATGTACTAAAGAAACCACTTGTTACTAGAGATAAAATATCTTCCCAAATACTGTATTACTATTGTCAACCACGCAGGTTAAATAATATAAACGCAATGAGAATAAAATAACTACACACTATTACACACAGGGCCGGATTTAGAGCTGTAGAGGCCCCAACACTAAAGAAATATTTTTCTTTTCAAAGTTTCGAAATTATCATTTATGCTTTACGAGACTAACTACTAAGGTCTTAAGGTGCGGCTGAAGGGAGCGCAAGTGTTTTTACAGTTTTTATAGAATTTACATTTATTGGCCAAAATAAATCAAATATTTATCCAGTAGCAACATATAGATTAGTTTTCTGCACATTCTAATATCAACAGATCTTGAATATATTTCAAGTGTATTTTGGAATTTTGTCAATACTGTTTCTCTTTATTTAGAAAGTTTTGACAACATTCCAGGACACCCTTGACAGATATTCAAGATCTGTTGATATTACCATGTGCAGAAAACTAAACTCTATGTTGCTACTGGAGAAATATTTGATTTATTTTGGCCAATAAATGTAAATGCTATAAAAACTGTAAAAACACTTGCGCTCCCTTCTGCCGCACCTGTTAAAGATATTATCTAAATAAATATTTTCATTACAATAAATTAGATTTGCTATAAAACAAAAACAAAAAGTATATTTTTCGATCATGCCAAAACCCAAGGAAAACACACTAAGAATAAAAAAATACACTTCTCTAGGACTGTGTCTAAACCAGAGTAGTAATAATACACAGGCCAAGAAACTTTGGAGGTGGGGATGACCCAATTAATGAATAATTTTTATTTATAATTCCATATAAACCCACTAGATTCACTGCAGTATAGGGATGTTGTCTAAGTTTTACAGAATTATTTGTTTGCCTCATGTGACATAAGTAATATTTTGTCAGAAATAAATAAGAATTGGTATAAGTTATAATATAATTAAGTTGTTTAAGATTCATGTTACGGCTACAATATATGGATCCAAATAGATTTATTTTTTACTATTGCTACAGTTTGTGAGTGCCCCTTCTTTGTGGAAACTCCTGGGCAGTCGCCCCTGTCACCCCCCTTAAATCCGGCCCTGATTACATACATACTCAAACTTACAAAATTATCATAGTGTGTAACAAACAGCAAGAAAGAAAACTTTTGTATTTTGATACACACATTTAACACATTTATAATTAAAATTATAAAGTTTTTATTGTAAACATAAACATCTGGAAAACATTATTTCTAAGTTAGGTGAGCTGTCATATTGTGAACCTATTTAAAAAAAACACGTATAAGTGTTATACTTCAACATGATACACAAATACTACACTTAATGCCAAAGTTATTGATAAAATCTTGAATTATATTAAAATTATTAATATATTTCATTAAATTGAAATTATATTAATTAGTACTTTAATTTAATGGTTAAAAAATACCTGTTAAAAATGTACAAAACAAATGATTCCATAATTTTAGTAAAAATTGATATTTAAATAAAAAGAAAGACTTGGTATTTATATTCCTTTTATGATAATTTTGACATTTTTTAACAGTTCACTTAAAACAACTACAGATTCATAGTTTTACAAATATGTTTTGTAACTTAGAAAAAACAATGTATATTGCCTTTACTTGTCAAAAAGAGCAATCATATTTATTTGGGAGGCAAATTAAAATGGACTTTGTTGTTAGAAACTTCTCCATTTGTAAATAAAGTTCAAAGTTACCACGAAGTGACTATACAAAGACAACGCTCAGTTAAGTTAATATGAGTTACACATTGTTTAGATCAATCTATACGAACTGATGAAAAAAGGGGTTTATTATACTAGTTTGAGACGTTTGATTTAATTAAGACATTTTCTTAATCAATGAACATTAAAACATGAATATTTGTTAGGATTGGAACAATTTGTTTTGAATAATTTTGGCCACAATTTGAGTCAACTACGATGCACAATGAAATAAGTCTTTGGAAGGTTTAAGTGTAGTCTACAATTTAATGTTTTTTTTGTAACAATTAGATAAATTATATTTTTTTCTGCTCATTGCCCACGTCATTATACAACGATTCTTTTTTCAAATCTATAGCCACAACCACTTTGTGAATATATTTACTCAAAGTATTCGTAACTGAACACCAAATCTCAATTAAAGCCCTCTTACCTAGTCTTTTAAAATTGTTTGTTATAAGATTACATTTACCTAGGATAAATTTAACAATACTCGAACTATTATTAAATGGTCGAATAGTCGAGCTTAAATCACACTTGTTTGGCACAAAAATGAGTATTAAGATAGATAATTTTTTCAAATGAAAGCTTTATATTATATGAACCATATATTAATTTAATGTAATTGTAATAACATTTAATATAGATTTGGGTACAAAGTGTTCTGGGAAATCTTCACATAATTTAACCATGAACAACAAGATTTATGGTTGATCATTTTAAACACATTTACATAATTTTTTTATACTAATTAACTAATAATTTATGTTTAGTGTGAAATTTTCAGTTTTGACTAATTATGTACAATCTACGTTAGGAATTACAATACCACGCATGTTTTATACGATTAATTTTCAAATAAAAGATTGACAAAAGATAGTTTGAATACATTTACATTTCTAAAGAATGGTATTGGATGATCCCATGAGTAAATAGACAATCTTTGGATATTAAACGGACTGCTGTACTAAATATAGTGGTATATTAATCTAAGATTAAAAATATATATTCGATTTAAATTGTTATCATGCAAAAGTTTTATAAATGTTATATCAAATATACATAAGTTTCGCAATTTTTGTTTTTTAGTTACGGCTTCACAGTTGACAACATAACAACATAACAACAACATAACGTCAATCATACCATGTTAGTTGTATCTCACTTTAGTGGCCTAGTCGCTTTAACTAGTCTCTAGCCAACTAGTACAGCCCACAGAAAGGGTATACGTGGTCGCGATGTTTCTGTCGCGTCAACTAGATCACAAGTATGGCTGATACCTTAGTCAAAAGGTTTTCTCACAGACTTTGCTTGATGCAAATATCAGAGTCATTGTTTGTGTTGAAAGTTTTCTTGGGTTCTTCAGCACATTACACCATGAACATGATTGTATAGAAAAAAATTAATACATATAGTCAGATTATACTACAAAACTCCTCACTAAACTAAACATAGTTCTAATTTAAATATCTGAACGGGTATACACAACATTCTGGAAATAAATAATCTGGGATTCTTGAATTATCATCGGACCCACTTCGGTGGCCGAATGTTCTAAGGCGTCGGTCTTGCAGTAAACTAGACTGCCAATGACGGGGTGGTCGGGGTTCGAATCCCAGTCGGGTGTACTGATGATAGCTTTTTCTCAATGGTTTCTCACTCTTCCTCCACGAAAATGTGGGTACATATCCTCTAAAATTAAACCTTACTAATACCTAAGAGATTAGCATATTTACTACATAAGCTTATAGCCCAAACGGATGCTGAAAAAAAGTTATTACTTGATTAAATAATTTTAATTTTAAGATAACATCATCCAAAAACTTAGAACCATTCAAAATTATTGTAGCATAGCTGGATAAAGGAAAATAGTGGATATTTAATCAAGAGGATCGTTTTAGATCATCCTATATTCCCCAATTTAACCCAAAATATTCAATTCCACTCAGTGCATTCAGTGTTAGCCATTGGGATTCGAGATGTATCTGGAATATGTTACTTCGATTATCTTGCTTAGTATACAGTACTCTTCTACGATAACACTTCATAGAGAATAAGAGATTCTCAAGGTTATTTCCTATATATACACTATGCTTTTATACGTTTTACAAATATGTTCAAAAGTGGAATTAAATAAGTTAGTTTCCGCTTTACTTTGAATGTTAGTTTAAACATTTGAAGGAAAGTTAAATCATTTCACCTCCACTTTTCTTCTTTCCCAACCCCTTTTATTATTTTACTTCGAGACGGCGTAATTCCTTTCAGACAACATGTCAATCTTTTCCACGGAACATTAATGTATAAGACAAACATAGCTTTACACTAATAAATTAAGACATATTTTGTTTCTTAGTTAAATTAAAGAACTTTCATGGATAGATTAATTTACATTCTAGTCTAAGAACATAAGCATTAGAGAATCATAATTAAACGTTGTGAATGAATTTGGAAAAAGTTTGGTCAAAGTTTTAAAGAGTTTCAAGAATGCAGCTATGAAGACTACACTGGTATCATTTATGAGGGAAATGCGTGGCTATTATTGAGAAACAGAGTTGTTATTCTATCGTTTTGGTGTTGCCAATCTTCCCTAAAATATATAGACATGCTGGTTCGTGGAAGTCGCCAGTATCTCCATATTGCCTCACCTTCCGACATTAACAGTTAGCCGCCAGAGAATGAAGAAAAAGCTTATCTCCATAAGAGTTGATTTGCTCCAGAAGTGATATTGGGTGTAGTGTAACTAAGAATGAGGACCTGATGTTCACGCAATGTTAAGGATGTATGTTTGTCAAGTATGAGGAGTGATAAGAGTTGGCTCAGTTGGCGAATATGAGAGTCTGATGTCTCCGCGAGGTCGCCTGCGGTTAGGAGAGGTAGTAGGACCAATAGATGAGGTTGAACAGCCCGAACACAAGCGGGAAGAACAGTCGACACATCTCGTCGATCCTGCGAGCCCTCACCTTGTTCTTCATGAGCAGCGACGCCGCAGGGGACGGTTCACCGACGACCGGCACCGTCTTATCCAGACCACATTTCTTCTGCAACATCAACAGGACTGTCTCAAATGTGGGTTCAGACAAAACGATAGCCCACTACTAGTTCTATTAATGCTTTTAAAACAAAGGTTGTTAGCAACTTAATCCAATTACTTAAGAATGAGTAGTTCTATTAATATTAAATGCACCAGTGTTTTCTAAAAAAAAAAGGATGGAAACCCCATTTATCGCATCTGTACGTGATTATAACCCTCTGGTAATTTCTTAACCAGCCCAGGAGCCATTCACGTTATTTTGGTTCAACTTTTTTTAGAGTAAATTCTAATCAGCAAGTCCCAAACATCAATAACTGTGTATGTGTTTATTTAAACACGTAAACAAAACAAACTGGATTGAGCCACACACTACCATTTCAGTCAGTAGTCCTCAGTATTTTAATTAAAAAAACTCATTGTTTCTTGTATTGGTGTATACATTTTTTTATTTAAAAGTATTAAAAATGTATGAGCTTAACCTAATATCCATAACATACATGATATAACTTTTTTCCTTGACGGTAAAAACATTCTCTGGATATTATACAAGTTAGAAATAGAATTGAAATATTATTTCTCTTTAAAGTTTGAGACCATTTGTACACCAAATTAATAAAAGATGAAATTATTCGAGGGTTAAGAATAATAAGCATTTGTTAGTAACTGCGTTTAATCATTTTGATACTTTTACGTGCCAAAATTATTCATAAACGAAATAATATATTTAAAAAAAATGAATGAATGTGTGCATTAAAATACTATAGACTCTTATTAGGCCTGCATTTCCTTAAATTTAATATAATATAATAGTATATAAACCAATTTAACATAAGTATTCCTTCTCCAACATTAAAACTATAAATACCATCAATCGTATAATGAAAAGAGACAGAAAATTGGTAAAAATCACCATCTTTGATTATTTTTATTTTGAAAATCCAGTTATAAATTTAAATTAGGATGTCTTGCATTACCCTCATATTCGAGTAATCCCTGATTACTGTAGGAATAAACTGAACTAAGTTCTTTTAATAACTTTAGTTTTGGTTGGATAGTTTTTATTTGAAATAGTTTCTTTTTCTGTAATTTATGTTTATCTGTGACAGTTTTATATTAGTATTTGGGATATTTAACGTGAACTTGTCTAGTCATAATTAAATAAACTTACGACTTACAAAGTAGCTTAGATATAAAATGGAAATTCTACCAAACTCCCCGATGGTAAATACATAACTCTTAGAGAATCATCCCTGATTTGGTCATTATTAAACATCCAAGCAATCCCGAGAATCGGACCGAGGCCTCTAAATTAAATAAGCAACACTCTGACTGAGATGATAGTCGAGTAATAATGTTTATTTTTATTCTATTTCAGGCAATATTTATTATGCTATGTGATTTCACTACGATAAAAGAGGAATTTAACTAGCTAAAATAAAAATGTAACGGACCAAAGCAATACTCAGAAAGTGGACCTTCAGCTCTGGTGTTCCAATGATATACTGACTGACTCCTATTGACAGCTCTGGTGTTATTATCTAATAAAGAGGTGTGTGTTTACCATGATGTCTGCCACTGTCTAATAAAGAGGTGCATGTTTACCACGCTGTATCCCATTGTCTAATAAAGAGGTGCATGTTTACCATGCTGTGTATCATTGTCTAATAAAGAGGTACGTATTTACCATGCTGTATATCATTATCTAATAAAGAGGTGTGTGTTTATCACGCTGTCTGCCACTGTCTAATAAAGAGGTGCATGTTTACCATGCTGTGTATCATTGTATAATAAAGAGGTGCATGTTTACCACGCTGTATCCCATTGTCTAATAAAGCGGTGCATGTTTACCACACTGTATATCATTGTCTAATAAAGAGGTGCATGTTTACCATGCTGTGTATCATTGCCTAATAAAGAGGTGCATGTTTACCACGCTGTATATCATTGTCTAATAAAGAGGTGCATGTTTACCACGCTGTATCCCATTGTCTAATAAAGCGGTGCATGTTTACCACGCTGTATATCATTGTCTAATAAAGAGGTGCATGTTTACCATGCTGTGTATCATTGCCTAATAAAGAGGTGCATGTTTACCATGCTGTGTATCATTGTCTAATAAAGAGGTGCATGTTTACCATGTTGTATATCATTGTCTAATAAAGAGGTGCATGTTTACCACGCTGTATATCATTGTCTAATAAAGTGGTGCATGTTTACCACGCTGTATATCATTGTCTAATAAAGCGGTGCATGTTTACCACGCTGTATATCATTGTCTAATAAAGAGGTGCATGTTTACCATGCTGTGTATCATTAGTCTAATAAAGAGGTGCATGTTTACCATGCTGACCGAGATGCTCGAATCCTGATCGTCCTCGGTGACCTTGGAAGCGGTCTGACCGTTCAGTGTCTCCGGAGTCTTGGTTCCCGCCGGCTGTTTCCGCCACATGTAGTTGACGAAGGTGAACTCTAGTAGGGCGCAGAACACGAATGCTGCGAACAAGAATTAGTACCATAATTTATTTTTACTGCTGTAACAATTAATGCGTTAAGTCATGCTATCTGAAGATGCCATTCTATATAAATTATAGTATAACACTTACTATATTGTAACACAGGGCGCTCGTGATCTGGGAGGGCCACGGGCCGTTCACACGGGAACGTGTGAACCATGAGTTTGTTTAGGGATATTGGGGTATGTTGCTAATTAAACACGAATGAAAATTCCTACGGAAGATTCAAGGTTTTGACTATTCGAACTAAAACATACATACACACACTGGTTAAATATACATATAAATTAATTACAACGAAACAAGCCATTCAATCAAATAAAAAATAGTTTTGATCAAGTCTTTAAATTAATAGCTATAAAACACCTAATAACTATTCAAATATTTAAAAACCGTCACAAAAATGTTCATAAAAACAGTAGTCCACACTAACATTAAATGTCTACATCACCCGTGTACTTAGGCCAACACTTGTCCCGCAAACGATACATTGCAATGACCCGCGATAAACAAACACCGGTCTACACACCGGACACGCCCGTTCACTCACTGGACACGGTGGTCCACTCACTTGACACGGTGGTCCACTCACTGGACACGGTGGTCCACTCACTGGACACGCTGGTCCACACACTTGACACGGTGGTCCACTCACTGGACACGCTGTTCTACTCACTGGACACGGTGGTCCACTCACTGGACACGCTGTTCTACTCACTGGACACGGTGGTCCACTCACTGGACACGGTGGGCCACTCACTGGACACGCTGGTCCACACACTTGACACGGTGATCCACTCACTGGACACGCTGGTTCACACACTTGACACGGTGGTCCACTCACTGGACACGGTGGTCCACTCACTGGACACGGTGGTCCACTCACTGGACACGGTGGTCCACTCACTGGAACACGCTGGTCCACACACTTGACACGGTGATCCACTCACTGGACACGCTGGTCCACACACTTGACATGGTGGTCCACTCACTGGACAAGCTGTTCTACTCACTGGCCACGGTGGTCCACTCACTGGACACGGTGGTCAACTCACTGGACACGCTGGTCCACACACTTGACACGGTGGTCCAATCACTGGACACGCTGGTCCACACACACTTGACACGGTGGTCCAATCACTGGACACGCTGGTCCACACACTTGACACGGTGATCCACTCACTGAACACGCTGGTCCACACACTTGACATGGTGGTCCCCTCACTGGACACGCTGGTCCACTCACTGGACACGCTGGTCTACTCACCGGACACGCAGGTCCACCCAATGGACTCGCCAGTCCACAACTCGGACTGGGGAATCCCGGACTCACTGGTTGAGAACCAAGAACTGAGCACCTCTGGATATCGCTGACCGTGTATATATAGGGGTGGTGCCAGCTAAGGGTCTCGAATCCTCCACTTATAAAATATTAGGCCAGAATTAAAAGGACCCAGAAGTGTTTCAGCCCTCTCCCACCTCTGTCCCCTCTAACCCCCCAGTCAAGTGAGAAGGCCGCTGCAAACCTGCTAGACAAGGAGGGAGACAGAGAGAACAGGGTAAACAATGAGAGCGCGCTGGTCCTGCTATTAAACACTAACTTAATTACAATATTATAAAATATGATCAGTGTTGACATACAAAATATATATTTGTTTACATGTTGGCTCCTCCCTGAATCCTATAATATGTACTTGAAATAAAAGGTAGTATTAGGAGATCAGGGTATATAACTGACTTTTGATATCTTTGCTCTCCATATTTGCATGAAAAACTCTTAATTGTTAGTGCAATGTGCTGTCAATCAAATTGATTTCAGGAGAAAGTTGTTTTGCACATTTAATGAATTGACTATAGATATGAATATATTATCCTAGCTTATCTCTGGAACAAAAAACTATAAACAATTTCTTAAACCGTTGATATAACGATTTTAATGAACGGGAACGTATTCATTATAGAACCCTGCTAGGAATATTTCCTTAGGCTTTTAATTCAGTAGACATGGCCGAAAACTGTATCAATGGTTAAGTTGTGGGTGTGATGAATAGACGGCTGAGGACTGGTTGTTGTGTCTGTTCTAGATTTAAGTTAGTTTATAATTAGTGTGCTCAGGGGGGGGGGGACCTTAGATTCCAGGGGGCCACATTTCCTCCAAAATTATTAAATTCCGTTACATTTATTATTATAAATTTCACATAGATAGTGTACAGATAATTAACAGCAATAAGTATTCGCTTAGTGATGGGATTCCATTCCAGATTCCTGAAAACCGTAACTTTATGTTTTTTTAAGATTTACGTTATTCGAGTAATGTGCTGCAGTAGAGTAGAATACGTTACCATGGTGTTACCACTGTTGGTCTACATAAAACTAACATTGCAAGGGTGCAAAGAGGAATTTACTTTTGCTAACTTAATTTGTTTGCATTTAATAAATTACAATCATTAAATTGGTTTATCAATATTCCATTAAATATGAGAAATTATTAAGTAACATAAGTTCTGAGTATGTATCAATATGCTATAACGGCTAAATGCTAAAACTGAAAAACTGCCGTACAAAGGGGGGCTTCCAATGTTTTTGGCCCTGGGCCACACATTTTCTTAAAACTGCCCCGAGGCTGCTGATATAATCAGTCGGTTAAGAAAGTGCACGTTAAATAACGTTGTTGAAGATAGTAAAACAAAACTTAAATAAAATATTTTGTTATAAAATTTAACTTTTTATTCTTTACTTGAACTGAATATCTGTATTGGTTTTGTATGATCATTAGATCAAAGCCAGCCTTATTATGTACACTTCTGTGTGGTAAATTGTATTAATATTATTTTAAACAGCAGATTATTTTACTTTTATTAATTTATTTACTCTAATTTGAAAGGGTCTCTCACGTTATATCGGACACGTTAGTTCTTGTAAGCCACGGCACAAACAAAAGTCCCTAATGGTAAATATTTGAATCAGCAACCCCTGTCCCCTTATTGCTGGTAAACTCACCTGTGCACGTTCCCATCCACACGTCGATGGCCTTGACATAGCTCACCTGGGGTAAGCCGCTCTGAATACCTGAACAAACAGATACACTGCGATGAGAGCACGCCATTCCGTTCTAGAATATATTGCAAGTAGCAGTCATTAAGTTGAGGGAAAAGTGTTACCAAGAAATACAAGCTAATATCTTGCTAGACAAGCGGACAAAGGCGTAAGCCACGTCTTGTCCGGTTTATCAGCAAAGGGGAATAGGGATTTAGAATCCCGACCAGGTTTATTGAGGTGGTTTATTAAATTAGTTTTAAGCTAAGCACGCACAATAGGTAATTAAGGCCATATCTGGGCCAACATGATGGCCGCCATTGGCGCCCCCCGATACCCCAAACCCCACAACCCCCTCAGCTTATCACCAAACATATTCTTCGTCCCCTCCTCCTATCCTTAATACATTCCCTTCACCTCTCCTATCTCCACCCCCTCTACGCCTTACACCCAGACGCTATATAACGGTAAATTTCCTACAAATGATGATGCAACGCTCCTTATTTTCCTCTCCACATGTGGAAGCCAAGTCAACGTCATGACCTATAAGGCGAATTCCCATCCTGACCCAATACTCCTCCCCCCATCCTGCTTCCTACACTACCACCATTAGACTACGCGAGGTAATAACGTTGAGTTCCCTTACACAAATCCCCGTCACTACAGAACTAACCTCTTCTTCATACTTACTCATCGTTATGTAGACGATGACTCTCTCTTCCACCACACCCCACATCCAGAGCCTATGACGGTGAATTCCCTAGGAAAGGTGTGACTACTCTCCTACCCCACGATTCACCCACATTATATCTGCCCCCACCCTTACCCCACAGTCTTCGTTCACACCCCTCACCCTCACCCCTACTCCAACAAACCATCACGAATTCTCCTCACCTCCATAAACGTTTTTTAAACAACTTCATCGATCCTTAAGTATTCATTAAAACATTATGTCCTTTACGTATCAGTTTAAATGAATAATGGAATAAGACAAATTAAAATAGTATAAATTTAATCAATAATCACCTAAATCTAGATAAAACCCTTTTTTTTACCCAACTCCGTCGGTCCTTATCCATAAACTATAAAACACTAATGACCATTATGCATCATATTATAAGAATAATAAACTAAGGAGAATACATGTTATAGACCTATGGTATATATCCTAGGCTGTAGGAAAAGGAGGTGTAGCCAAAAAAACTTTCCCATTCCTGACCCTCTACCCTCCCCCACCATCCCCTCCTTGACATGCGACAGACGTTCTGTTAGCGTTTAAACTGTTGACTACTTGAACTCATAGCAGTACATTCCTTTCTCAAACCCCACTCCCATACATACCAACATCCATCCTTCCACCCTACCTCATCCTTAGTCCTCCCCTATTAACCAATAATGACACTCTCATATTCTCCACACATCCTCATAGGGGTCCCCATGCCTTAGAGCAGGTTCTGAGCTCACTCTCTACTGTTGATATCCTACATGGCACTGCGGGAGGGAATCAAGATTGTTACTGAATGTGTGCTTGACCAGACAGAATCTTGTAAGCAGGTGAAAATGCACACACTCTATTTGAAATGAGTTTTACCTGAACAGTCCACTCTTGCCGTTCTTTAATTCCTTCTCTGAAGCTCTACATTCAATCACTCTATAATGACCAGAGCTACGAAACATACATATTATAATGTTACCATGGTTCGTTGATCATACCATGAATCATATTTTAAGCGACATTTAATCAATATTCATATATATTACTTATAAAATATTTGATTATCATTCCTTAAAAAACAGGCAAAATGTATACATGATAGAGTACACCATCCGAGCTAATAATGACACATTTTCTTAATCTATAGCTCTATTACGAATGTTGATATATTAAATAATCCTAATCTCATCCTTAATACACAATAAATACTATACTATGCGAATGCATACCAACTACACCTCAACTTAATGCAAATTTTATTAACACCAGTATCCTTGATTCCATATCTTAGAGGTGGACCCTCCAAATATTCTTGTTCACTATAGTATCTACTCCTTAGATCCAGATGTATTAATTATAAACTCTAATGACCTCTGTTCCTGAAGTGGCTGAGTGGTCTAATGCACTACTCTCGCAATGGACTAGAATGAGGAAGACGAGGAGATCGGGGTTCAATCCCGGCCGGATGCACTGAGGGTAATTTTTCCTAAAGGGTTTTCTACCCTACCTCCACGCAAATGCGGGTGCACTTGTTCTAAGGTAAAACCGTTGCTAATCTCTAATACACACAGGCGTATAGCCCAAACGGGTAGTAAGACGTGGTGCTAAGAAAATGTTAATATAGTTTAGCCTTAACGATTGAGTGGGCTTACCCGAGGACTGGGATGATACAGCAAGCAACGTGGTGACGCCCAGCGTCGTGCGGCCGGGCACGGAGTCGACGTCCATCCAGAAAGAAACCCAAGAGATGATCACTATGAGGATAGTGGGGAGATAGCTCTGGACCAGATGGAACCCTACTGAGCGAGTCAGGTGGAACTCTGCCACCAAGCAGCTGTAGTTACCTAGCAACACAGACATATATATTATATTATGTTCACACCACTTTGGAGTCTTGGGTGGTACTTGAGAAGGAATTTGGGTGGGCTTACGTTCCCCCTTATAAAACATATTTTAAGAGTTGTTAGACAACAATAATGGTTTTATAGTTCTGTTAATTCCTCCGATCTCTTTTGAAAAAGCTTGTTTTCCAAGATTATTCTTAAGTTTGTATTATTTTTTGGCGAAAATTGGGGAAAGGGAAGTTAACCTTGTCATACTTTTTAAAGTTACTGTTAAAAATAAATTGTTCCAAGCTATATTCCAAGTGATTCATCCCCCCCCCCTTTTTTGCCCCGTGGAGTGGCAGAGTCTAGTCGGAAAGTATACCGTGGTTTTGAAAAATCCATAGGTGTGATAGGGACTTAAGCAGTAGTAAGTGGGCTTAGCCTTAATATTGTAAGAAACTAAGGTAGAAAATGACTTAATAAATATATATTAAACAATTAAGAGAGGGTATTTGTTAGATATAACACAATTGGTTGATAGCATACATAGATACCTGGTGTCTAATATAAGCATAATATAGCGATAACCCGGTAGGAATATTGAGAACGCCAATAATGTTTGAATTCGTATACTAAACTGATGGTGATATATATATATAGTTTTTGTATGGCTTAGTTTGAAAGTAAAGACCGGTGGCACGTCAAACAAAAGGTTTGGGGCTTGAATATATGTCCAGCTACCAATATTTATTTCCCATTCATACATAGGCAGCCAGTGACTATTACTGTAGTGGGAAGTACGAGGACCTTTGAACCAAAAGGAGGATCAGCGAGCGGGTATAAGTGAGGTCAGTGACTAAGCAGGTAATAAGCACACCCTCAAGCAAACATTCTCAAAACCCCTCACACTCTCTTTAAAATCACTCACAAACTCACACACACACACTCAGATACATTAGCTTACCCTCAGGCTCATTCAACCTCCTTTTACAATAACCCACACCCATACACTCTCCAATAAAATTACAGCCTAAAAACTCCTTCACACGCATTCTAACCCACTAAACACCCTCAAACTCAATCACGCATCCGTAAATCCACTCACAGCCTTTCAAAACCTCTAACACACTTTAAAATCCACTAGCACACTTTAAAACCCACTAACACACCCTAAAACCAACTAACACACCCTCAAACCAACTAACACACTCTCAAACCAACTCACACCCCCTCAAACCAACTCTCAAACTCCTAAGCCCACTCACACTCTCTTAAGCCCACTATCAAACTCCTAAACCCACTCTCAAACTCCTAAGCCCACTCTCAAACTCCTAAACCCACTCTCAAACTCCTAAGCCCACTCTCAAACTCTTAAGCCCACTCTCAAAATCCTAAGCCCACTATCAAACTCCTAAGCCCACTATCAAACTCCTAAGCCCACTCTCAAACTCCTAAGCCCACTCTCAAACTCCTAAGCCCACTCACACACTCTTAAGCCCACTCACACACTCTTAGCCCACTCTCAAACTCCTAAGCCCACTCTCAAACTCCTAAGCCCACTCACACACTCTTAAGCCCACTCTCAAACTCCTAAGCCCACTTTCAAACTCTTGAGCCCACTCACACACTCTTAAGCCCACTCACACACTCTTAAGCCTACTCACACACTCTTAAGCCTACTCACACACTCTAAAATCCACTCACACATCCTCAAATCCACTCAAATATTCCCAAATCCACTAATATACCTTCAAACACACTAAAACACTCTCAGATCCACTCACACACCCTCAACCTGCCTCACATACCTTTAGACCCACTAGTACACCCTCAAATAAACCAAATAAAACCAACTCACACACCCTCAAACCAACAACACACTCCAAACCTACAAACACACTCTCAAACAATCTCACACACCCTTAAACCCATCGACCCTCCTTTTACAAACATAAATGATGAAAATAAAATACAATTTCATAATTTTTTTCACATAATTTTATTATAATATTTTAGTAGGGTGCAATCTAGTTTAGTCACCAAACTCAACCAACATGCTCTCTAAGGATTTACAAAAGTCAGACTCTACTAAATCTATAAATAAACGACCTTATATGTTAGAAGTTCACCAGATCGTGATTCTTGGAGCGTGCAGTAGACGATGGAGGGAAACAGATTGTTCCGGAAAAGCTACCTTGATAAATCTGAAGTGATGTTGGCTGAGTGCTGGCTGGGACAAGCGTCACAGTGTCACAAACAAGATTGACAAACACTCAAAAGTAAATAACGTAATGGTCTTCTATATGTTGTCTCATATTATTTGATACTAAAAGTAAACAATACACCCTTTCCCTCCTCCATCGAATCATGCTTTCAAACCCATAAATGTTCAGTAGTACTACCTGAAACCAAACATTTTTCTTTCCTATAAAAGATCATATTTTTCAATGTTTTATTTAGTTTTATGAAAATAACTGAAATATAAAACCCTAAGAAATAAGAACATTGTTATTATGTGTAGGAGTGGTGTAACTCTATTTTTGTAAGAGGTGAGGGCGGTGGAGAGAAGGGAATGGTGGGGGAAAATAACAAAAAAAAACTTTTGAACATTTTACACCCTCCTATCTCCCAGTCGATGGGTGCTCATAGAAGCTACTAATTGTAGTGGTTATTATTTGAACATTTGTTGAAAATCATACTTTTTAAGAGATTTAAAAAAATATCGTTACTCCTGGAGGCTATTTGGAGTATTCCTCCAGCAAATATTTGGGAGTGGTCAACAGATTTTTTTAAATAAATTAAATTCCCTGTAATTTATTTGAAGTGGGTATAACCCAGAGTTTTTTTTAAAAATATTGGAAAGCCCTAGTAGTTCTTTGATGTGTTCTACACCTATTTAAAAAAAAAATTAGAAGCCTCTAAAAACTATTTGAAGGGATTTTCCAACAGCAATTTTTTTTTATTTGATGCCTTAGGAGCTATTTAAAATTGCTCTCGCCTGGATTAAAAGATTAAAAATAGATTACTTTAGAAGCTACTAAAAGTGGTATTCCTCCAAAAAAAATATTGAAAAGTTAATGCTTTTAGAAGATAATTGGAGTGGTCCTCACCTGG
This sequence comes from Timema shepardi, assembly GCA_902151425.1. Classification (NCBI taxonomy): domain Eukaryota; kingdom Metazoa; phylum Arthropoda; class Insecta; order Phasmatodea; family Timematidae; genus Timema; species Timema shepardi. The sequence goes on from CABFVX010000308.1 coordinate 90,254, forward strand.
ACTTAAAAAATATATTATATATGCATGTAGGAGCTATTTGCATTGGTCCCTATGGATATTTCTTCTAAAAATCAAATGCCTCTAGAAGATATTTGGAGTGGTCCTTATCTGGCTAATTTTCTAAAACTGAATGCCTCTCTAAGTTATTTGAAGTGTGATACAACGCCATGTTTAAACTTCATATTAAGAAACTTGGACCACATTAACTTCCCCCTCCCCTCCCTTTGCCCAGACTTACACGTGTTTCTCACACTACGTATATGGCGAGGTCACAGAGTCGGCTGGCTGCTAACAAACCTGAATGGCGGTTTCGTTAACTTCAGTGACGCCCCGAATCTCTCCAACTAGTATTATATTAATCATTTGAGTGTTAAACTTCTGAATGTATTTATGGATGTATCAACAGTAAAAATGAAACATTGGTTATTATTTTTACCAGACTTAGTTACGTTAGTAACATATTTAAGGGTTTTGCCCAACATTTTGGCATTTATTATGAGAATGGAATTTCAGAATCCTCAAAAACACTGAAACCACCCTTAATTAGCTTGGTATTTTATGTTTAGGCCTTGTTAAATATGACTTTAAGCATTTTTGTGTGAGGAAGAATATTTATATATATATATATTTTCTCACCTATTAGTTTGATCTCAGAAAATTTTCATCTTTAGTAAAATTTTAATAATCGAAAATAGGCTAATTTCATCGTTTAATAATGATTTTATCCTTTAAAACTTGAAATGAATGGTTTTTAGCAATGGACGAGAGTTTTGGACTATGTATCTTTAGTTTACTATGAAAGGTAAAAAACTTACCTTGCATGGTTACACTATGTTGTAGCTAGTAATATAAGGTCAAGGCGCCCTTTCAGGGGCAACAAAGTGTACCATTATTGGAGTGACTTTGATTCAAATTTAGTTATATCATTTTACGGTCAATTTTTTCATTAGTTGTTAATGTACTCCCGAGAATATATAAATAAATGTTAGGCCCACCTATTTGGAAAGATTCTTGACAATCTGAAGCAGCAATTTTCACAATCTCGAATTGAGGCATACGTAATCCTTTTCCCATGATCACTGGATTCATTGTCTTCCACTCTAGGCTGAGTTCTTCTATTGTTTTGGAAACTGTAAAAATCACCACAAGTTTAACTTAACATTATTTTGCAAAACATGTTCTAATATAAAAAAAAGTAAAGGTACAACCAGACCGGACGAGCGAGCGACTTATATATAAAATAGAACACGTTTGTTGTAATAAGAGGTGGCCAGACTTTTGACATGATATTTGACATTAATTATTGGTAGGTTTAACACACTTGCTACTAACGGCCTAATTGGTACGACCACAAATAATAAACTGTATATATGTAAACCCGATACTTCAATATTATATTTAAAGTAGGCCTATACAAATAAGAATAACCACTAGCGTGGAGAGAGGATGATAAAACCACGACAATAAGTCAGTTGTCAAAAACCACCCTTAGTTCACTGAACCAAGATTCGAACCTTTGCCTAATCGTCAACAGCTATCGAGGGCTATCTGCTAATCGCACTCTCGCTCGCTTGTCAGCCTGGCCAAACCCTAATGGTTCGGTCAGACTGACAAGCGTGCGAGCGAGCGAGCGAGCGAGCGCGCAAGCGACTGGGTGGCCACACTGGCGAGCGAGCGCGTAATTAGCAGACCCTAGTTCATTAGAGAAGATGTCTCTGTCAAAGACACTTGGTACATCTCTGCTCCTCGAAAATACTTACAACAAATATTTTTAATGTACTGAAGTGTTTTAAAATCAGATTAGCCGCACCAGTGGTGGAATGGTGCGTTGCACTCCATAGCTTTTGGCTGGGAGGTAAAGGTTCGAAGGCTCAGTGAACTGAAGGCGATTCTTAAAACTTATTTATTTAATATTTAGCACCGCGTCTTACTACCCGTTCGGGTTATACGCTTTAAGTACTAATTACTCTAATGGATTAGGAATTGGGAAGGTTGAATTAGAGGAAGTGAACCCGCATTTGCGTGGAAGGAGAGTTGAAAACCATTTAGGAAAAACCACCCCCAGATCACCCGACCGAGATTCGAACCTCGATCTCCCCATCCTCAGCAGTAGAGCTCAACACGACAAGCGCGTTAGCCAACTACGCCACCGAGGCGGGTACTTATTTATTGTAGTGGTTTTTTCATACTCTACAAACTAATGGTGATTATTATTTGTAAAGGCCTACTTTGATTATAATATTGAAGTATTTTAACATATCGGGCTTACATATATTTATGGTCTTACCAATTAAATTAGGCCATTAATTGCAAATGTGTTAAAGCTATCACTGATAGAAAAAAGTCAAATATCATGTCAAAATGAGAAGTTTCCCAGCACTCAATGAACCAACATAGAATAATATTGCCTAGCGCCTGTAAACTAGACTGTACTGGGTCGAGCGCGCGCGCTTGAAAAATAGAAACAGTTCTATCTTTCAAGCGCGCGCGCTCAGTCGCTCGCTCGCTCGCTCCAATGTGGGCACCTCCCATTACAACCAATGTGTTCTATTTTATATTTTAGTCGCTCGCACGCTCAGTCTGGCCGCCCCCTGTGTCTTAAAGAGCCAACAATTAAATAACATAACATAACAGAACAAAAAGTTACTTTTATACTTTATATCAATGGTTCTCAACCTTTTCAAATTGCTGGTGGCACACTGTTAATTGCATTGGGTCCCCAAGGCACACTGTTAATTGTCTTGGGTCATCACGGCATACTATTAATTGTATTAGGGTCCTCTCAGCACACTGTTATTTGTCTTGGGTCCTCACGGCACACTGTCAATTGTCTTGTGTCCTCACGGCACACTATTAATTGTCTTCGGTCTTCATGGCACATTGTTAATTGTCTTGGGGTCCTCACGGCACACTGTGAATTGTCTTGAGGTCATAATGGCACACTATTAATTGTCTTGGGTCCTCAAGGCACACTGTGAATTGTTTTTGTCCTCACGGCACACTGTTAATTGTCTTGGGTCTTCACGGCACATTTTTAATTGGCTTGGGGTCCTTACGGCACACTGTGAATTGTTTTGGGTCCTCACGGTACACTGTTAACTGTCGTGGGTCTTCATGGCACACTGTTAATTGTCTTGAGGTCATAACGGCACACTGTTAATTGTCTTGGGTTCCTCAAGGCACATTGTTAATTGTCTTTGGCTCCTCATGGCACACTATTAATTGTCTTAGGTCCTCATGGCACACTTAATTGTCTTGGGTCCTCACGGCACACTATTAATTGTCTTGGGCCCTCACGGCACACTGTGAATTGTTTTGGGTCCTCACGGCACACTGATAATTGTTTTGGGTCCTCACGGCACACTGCTAATTGTCGTGGGTCTTCATGGCACACTGTTAATTGTCTTGAGGTCATAACGGCACACTGTTAATTGTCTTTGGTTCCTCAAGGCACACTGTTAATTGTCTTTGGGTCCTTACGGCACACTATTAATTGTCTTGGGTCCTCACGGCACACTGTGAATTGTTTTGGGTTCTCACGGTACACTGTTAATTGTCTTGAGGTCATAACAACACACTGTTAATTGTCTTGGGTTCCTCAAGGAACACTGCTAATTGTCTTGGGTTCCTAAAGGCACCCTGCTAATTGTCTTGGGGTCCTCACAGCACACTGTTAACTGTCTTGGATCCTCACGGCACACTGAACATGAAAGTTTGTGACACCACAGGAGACTTGGGCATAGATACACCGCTCTCGGTTTAAATTTAAATGTGCTTGTGTTATGTCATCTAGTCAATCACGAACTAAACTTTTGCGTAAGAAAGAAAAAAAATTAAGTTTTTCATCAACTATTTTCATAATACATTTTATAAAATGACTATCGAATGAGAATGCTTTTGTTTTATCAACGATAAAAATAAGCCCACATTCTCGCAGCCCACCCGTTGAGAACCACTGGGCTAGAAACTGGGAGAAAATTCAAGAAGAAATGTTACCGATATTTCCTGGGGATAAGATGGTACAAACTTCCTTATATAGTGTATTATAGCGTGGAACAAAATTATAAAAATAGGTTTTAAGTAAACTACTTTTCCTTTAAAAAAATTAAACATATCATCTTGTTAGTCACAATAAACACTCTTCCTTTATAAAGTTAAAAAAAAATTAAAAGAACTTTACAAATATTTCAAATTTTCAAAAATAAGTTATTGTAAGCAACCTTCACATTATTTATATTTCTAAAAACAAGAATGCATTTGTATTTAGCATGAAGAATAGTACCCAAATAGACATTTTGTAAAAGAACATTTCGAAATTTTTTTAATATTTAAATTTTGTCTACGTCAACTACTCTTAAATTACTATTTTTAATATAAACATAAATTATTACTTACTGTGCAAAATAATCCACATATATTGTTTTTGAACAACATCACTAGTACTATTTTCAGAATTAAATATTTTTCAAAATTATTAAATGTTTTTAAGTAAAACAAATACATACAATTATTTATAAAGTAAAAAACTTACCAGAACCCCCATTTTGAGCCAAATCTTCAAAGTCATTTAAAAGTATTAAATTTAAAGAAAAATCAGTCATCAGTAAGCTACCCTTAAACGAATATTCCTTCTCTCGAAAAAAAATAATATATTTTTTAGTTAAAACACTCCATAGATAGCCTAACAATTTTTTTAACAAAATGATTTGCGGGTTTTTAGAAAAAATATGAATTTGAAAATCACTCATCACTAAGCTACCCTTAATAATTTAAGGGTTAGGGACAAAATAAAAAAGTCTAGGTATCCAGTTTGAACCAAATCTATCAAAACCATTTTGGACCTACTCCCAGGGACAGACAGCCGGATATACAGACATACAGACACGAGGACTGACAAAATTGTAAAACTCATGTTTTTGGGTTCATGGGCACTTAAAACGTAAAATAATCTTGAGGTTAAAAATGTTCACAATTACAATATTTTCTTTCTTACATGACAAAGTAAACTTCTATTGATTGTTGGATATTCTATATTGAATCCAATCTCTTGGTCCAAGAATCACGTTTCAAACAGCTGTAGGCCAACTTTCCGAGATTTTGGTTTGAATACAATCTTTGTTAATATTTAAAAGGAATTATATTATTATAAAATTAATATTGTTTTATCAGTAATGTACTATAAAAAATAAAGTTCGATTCTGATAAAAAGAAACTATTTGGCAGTACTACAAATATTCATTTTAATAATTTATACGTCAAGTTATATAATATGTAGTTTCAATTTTGATAGATTAAATAAATAAAGTACATTTACAAGTCAGCTACATATTAGCAATCAACTGAGATCAATAACTATCAGAAAATGCAGCCACCTTCGATTCGGGAGGGCTTTACACTAATAGAGCTATTTATAGTGTTTTTTTTTATCAAAACTAATATTTTATTATAGAAATACCTCTGGGGTACCGAAGTTACTACTCAACGATTGTTCTAACTTAAAGCTCTGCCTACCCTCTATGGCAGTGTGTTGAGCTTTCAGCTCTCAAAATAGATGGCGTTGCTAACGTTATACAAACTGGTAAATTCCAGCCATCAGGTTGGCAGCATTACTGATTTGTTTAAACAATTGGGAGGCTGGCTGACCGGTAATCAGTCAAGGCTGCAAGCAAACTTTTCCTAGAAATGAGAGAGATAAGAAGTGTAGTGCGGGACAGTAAAGTGTGTAGAAGACCAAGTTAGACTAAACGTGGGGAGATAAAACGTCAAAATACAATAATACTATCGAGCAGAAAAATTAGCTTATCCATCCCAGACAGCTAGACGCTTCTGTATGGGGGTTCAAATCCCTGATGAGGGTATTTGGTGGGGATTTTATTCAATCGTTTCCTTCTAATCTTCCACGCAAATGTGGGTACATTTCGTTAATAAATTTTGCTGTTTAGGTATAAAATAATTATTCCAGTGGGTTAGGGATGAATACGTTTCAATTTAGAGGAAGTGAGCCCGCATTCGCTTGGAGAGAGAGTGGGAAAATATTTAGAAAATATCACCCGATCATGGTGGAGTCATGATCTCTCAGTCATCGGCCGACTAGATTATTGCGATAGTGACGCCTTAGACTATGTGGCCACCAAAGTGAGATATTACCAATACTCATGTCTAAAAATAACTAAACAATTAAAATAACATGATTTACCAAATCTTTAAGAATTACGTAAGCTAGAGAGAAGTGAGGGAGCTTACGTGAGGGAGGGAGGATCTAAAATCATGTAAAAAAGCCTTACGTAATTTAAGGATCACCTCCTTGCAAAAAAAAAACTATGGGCTATAGATACAAGGCCTAACATCCAAGTCATATTATTGAGCAGAGTAGAAACTAACTCAGCTCATTGCTGTATAAATTACCTTTTTAAAAACTCTAGAAATTTGTTTTCAAATGACTATCTGGGGAGGGTATTGATAAATAATATTGTATACTTATTTTTCAGAGAAAAGATTATTTAAGGTAAAATTAGAGATAACTCATTTTTGAAGATTTTGTCACTAATTATAATAACCTATACGAGAGAATATATAGCTTACGATTTTGTCGTGCCATTTATTTGAATTTATTGGTAGGCAGGTAAAATAAAAAATAGCTCAAATATAATGTGCTAAATTTAGCCATTGTGCTTTGATTAATTTTTAAAATTAAAGGCTCATTTCGAAGACTAGAACAATTTTGACTATAAATATATCTGTTATTATTATTACTGATATCCCCACGTCATACTAACTGTTCATGTTATACGCGTGTATGATAATCTAATTGGGTAGTAATGAGGAAGGAATCATTTGACAGTGTATCTACCAGCATTTTTATGTAAGGAGATAGGGAAAAAATTTAGGAAAAACTAACCTCAGTAGACTCGACCAGGATTTGAACCCCAAGCGCTCCCCTATCAGCAGGCCAATTTAACACTGGAGTGATTTCTTAGACCACTCGGCCACTGAAGTGGGTATCTGTTATTTAATACGGCGTTTACAGTTTTAAAACATCTATAGGATTTACACAATTTTCCAGAAATAAACGTTTTTGGGACAAATTTTTCATCCTATTGGTAGATTTTAATTTTAGTAATATCTCCATGGTGTCAGCCTGCAAGCAGGCTATACCAATCGAGAGGCTGCAGTATGTTGGCGAAGATAGTGCCAACATGTTCGGGATGAGGGTGCCATGTGTCAGCACAAATCACCCTCCATCCTTCTACCTCAGTTTTCTAGACTGAATCGCTAATTATTCATTCAAGTAGCTCCTCATTTGTCCTCACGAGGTTGATTTTGGTCCCGTTTCGGAACCAATGCTTCGCAGACAGAATTGGGAGCACTGGAGATCAAACCCGGGACTTCTGGATTTGAAGCCAGTAAATCTGACCACTATACCACAGAGGCGATTGGGTATCAACTACTTAATTACTTTGTGGCATAGGGAACACAAAAATTCATGAACTTTAATGGTTCTAAATATATTTTACTTATCATCGGCTCCATGTCGTGGTCAATATTGCTAAAGCGCTTTGACTGATCACCGAGTGTGTAAATTAATCAGCTCTAGTAACTTTGCTAGTTCGATTCCCTGTAAGGTTGAAATTACTTAGTACTAGCGTGATACGAACTCGGCCAAGGCACAAGAGATTTTGAACATTCCATAAGCGCGTTTCAGAGTGTTAGTAACATTTATTTTCAGCTAAGAGCTTTTTTTTTAAAAGTACTTGAAATACCAGAATAATCACTACATTGTTATATAGAAATATTTATTTGTATCTTAATTTTGATATTATTTCTACAGTAAGTAAAATAGCATCGCTACTTGTTATTCACAAGTATATAAAATAATATTGTGTAAATACTTTTCCACCTCAAAATTTATACAATCCATTGGATCTTGTTCAAAAGCAAAAAAAAAAATCACATTTTTTTAAACTTTATAAAAAGTAATCACCGTGGGTACTTATTGTTCGAAATTCGATACATTTCTTCTTAAATGAGCGCACAAGCTACGAAAATGCAACAGATTAAGATTAAAAGTAATCACATTTAACAAGCTAATAAAATAAAATTAACATGTTCACACTCTGAATACCAAAAACTTCGTTCATTAATTCTTTGAAAAATAACTTATTCCATAGTCCAATGAGAGTCAAATCCTAGACCGTAAAATAAATATAGTAGATAAACCATACCGAGAGGCGAGAACTTCTCCAAATTACATTTAGACCCAGTTTTATTTAAAATAACTATGTTTGATTTGAGCAGGAATGTCTATTTTTGTTTATTATAATTGTGGATTAAAAATACAGTGTACAGTGGTTTTCATATACTTTGAATATTAACACTTATTATTACAACGTGTAGTTCTCAAGAATAAGAAAACCAGTGAAAGAATGTAAGATAAGAGTGAAGAATTTTATATGTTTTACTGACTCAGGTAAATAAAGGCTAATGTCATAAAACTTCTTTTTTTGAGAAGCACGTGGATTAAAAAAAAAAGTATCACTAGAGTAATAATCTCATTGAAGTAAGTTGGAACCAACTATCTTTATTCACACAGCAGTTAAGACTTTGTGAGTATTTTAATTACTTAATATATTAAGATGTTTATATTTAACTACTCAAATTTTCATAATTGGATATTGGCCCTTCTTATCCCAATGCACATGGTATTAATGTTTCTTTGACTCAAGGTGGTGATAGAAATTAGCTTCACCCTCCACTGCCGCCTGGATTCCGATACAGCAGGTTAGCCAACGCTTGCAAAACGATACTAGCTTGTAAATGTGTAACGATCATACTAATGGCACCTATTATTAACTAAGATAACTATTTGTAGAAGGAGAAGTTGTATTTAAAACTATGTATTTTTACTAAAGTGTCGACTTGGGAGTCGTTAGAGCTCAATATCGTCGTAATTATTGAAGCTAGCCCAAATTTAAAAATGATAATAAATTAGTCATTAAATAATATGTTATAAACAAACACTTTAGCTTAATTGTACAAAGAAAATAAATAAATCGATTAATAATTTTTGTTTTCCCATTTAAAATGCATTGAAATGGAAACATTTTAACGAAAATATTTCAATAACTATTTTTTAGCATAGTTTGAAAATTACATCATAATTATGAAATATTCCCAGATATGTTACTAGAATAAATAAAAAACAACAATATTGAATTATTAAATTTTTTTTTTAAAAAATTTAGAACCGTGCATTTATGGGTAGGCTCAGCCTTAACATTTGCTTTAAATACTGCAGAGTACGAAGAAAGCTAGCTACCACTTTCGAGCACTGCTTTACTGAGTTCTCTATCGAGCAGCCTGGTGTCATGAATATCCAGCATGTTCATGGTAATGCAAGCAGCTCATAGCACATAATGCGCTCTATCTCAAATACAAACTTGCTCATGCGCGTTGGCCTATATCCTTGCTATAGTAGGGTGATCTGAAAGGTCTTTTTCCTTGTCAGTATTCTTCTATATAGCTAGATTTTGGTAGGGAAAAAGACCTTCTTTCCTACTATAGAAAGAGTATACAAAGTCAAGCTTTTTTAATTTTTTGATTAGCTTACAGTAGTAAAAATATAAGTATATTTAGGACCAATCTGCCCAAATATCACGCTTAGCTATAATTCAAAAGCTTTGGGTTCAAAATACGTTTTAATACTTTAGGAAATTATTTTTATAAAATTATTTTCCCTTTCCCTTTCAAGGCGAATGTCAATATATTTAATTAAAATTCACCATTTTAATCCCGTGTCTTTAAGTAAGCGTAAAGTTTGGATATATAAGATTGAAAGTAAAGCAAGTGACACTAAAATATATTTAAAAAACTAATAGCTACATCCCCACAAGTATATTAAAAATGTACGACTTTACTGACAGAAAAATAAGTGCTTGTCTTCATTTTATTCAAGGCACATAACGTGCACTTTCTGGAGTAATTGATTGTCAAACTAGTTTGGTTTTAGAAAAAATACAACACCGTTTGTACAAACGTTAGGTCATTGATAGTAAAGGTGATACCTCAATTTCATCAATAATCACTTTTTAGACCATGACGATAAACTATTACTGAAATAAGATATTAGACATTTTTATTGACAATGTTTCTAGAATTGGGATAAAACAGTCATATATTTTACCCTTGATAGAATAAACGTAATATAAAATGGTTAATCCATTAGAATAGTATGAGCTAAGGTATGAATTTTTGCGGTTTTTATAACAAAATGTTTTGGCCCAAAATATATAAAATATTGATCGATGAGATACATTTAGTTTAATTTTATTCCTAGTAATCAAAACCATTTTTGAATATTTGTCGTGGTCAGAGTGACACTAGATGATGAACTTTATAAATAAAAAGGAAAAGTCCTACTAAAATTCCGCGATGACCATGAAAAATATTCAGGAACTGTTTGGATGAATATGTGAAGATAATAATTATGATTCGAATAGTATATTTCTCAAATCCAAATATTAAATCCCAATCTTAAATTATCTTTTGAATATCGAATCCAAATTTAAATTCTCGAATCTTTAGAAATGTGTGAAAATATTCAAAATTTAACTAAAAAGAAATGGTTTAAGGCTTGATACCACTGACAAATGTTAGTTTGTTTGTCATGTAGAATTACTTCATGTACATGAAAGAGAATGATCGAATGGTCTAAGGCGTTACTCTCACAATGGACTAGTTTGCCGATGATGAGGAGATCAAGGTTCGAATCTCATTCAGGTGTACTGAGGGTAGTTTTACAAAATGATTTACCACTCTTTCACATAAATACTGGTACACTTAATATAAATATAACTTTCCTCATTCCTAAAACCCTTAGCGTAATTAGTACATAAGTGTAAAACCGGAACTGCTAATAAGACGCGGCGCTAAAACGTAAATAAAGAAGAAACTTATTTTATTAAATTAAATGTATTAACACAGTTTTGTCCTTTTTTGGTGTGATTATGTTACCCTCCCAAATACACAAGTCTATCTTATTCCTTTCACCAATTGCTTACAGTTGTTATATAAAGTCAAAGTCTTCGTAATTGTACTGAAATACTTTTTTGAAATTCCTAAGAATCTCAAATTTCTCGAACAACAAAGGATTTGAGTGATTTTACAATGGTCCACATATGATCTCGACGTTGGGTGGTTGCTCCACCAAAAGGTCACTATCACTGACAAACACTATAAAGGAATGTTTATAAAAGAGTACTTACAGCTGGCCACCTCCATGGTGCACACTTGACTGTCCAGAGGGAACTTAGACAGGTCCATCATGCACGAGAACGTCAGTTTCAACCTGAAATTTGCATCACAAACGATTTTATTTGTGTTTGTAAAGTCCGTAATACTCGTGGCCTTCCTTCACTCGATACACTTCCCCGGAATATGATTAAGAGGCAGTAAACCAGAGTTTGTGATGGCCGCTTTAGTGATCTTGATCATGGAAAGATCTTGTAATAAAGTTACCGTACTTTTTAATACCCCCTTTTCCTACGTAGAGCTCAGAATGTTAATGTTGAGGTTAATGTTCCAGACTTTTATGAGTAGAACTCAGAGAACCGTAACATTAACTAATTGGAATTCGAGAAGTAATTTGATGTGGCTCACAAATCTCCATCTTTAAATAAGAAAAATAAAACTACACCCACAATGAGCTTAATGCCTTCTCCTATACATTTTACTATGACTAGGAAGGCAGATAGATGAGAGATACTTCATATTCCTCTACATGGCATTTGAAAAATTTGAACCGTCCTATTTACATTTTCCAGATTCAAGAATATCACAAGAATAATCCACTAACTTCATTATTTATCAAATACTACTAATAATATATTTTAGTTGATCATTCATTTAATATCTTGGCATATTATTTAACTTGTCCGTACGAAGATAAGTAGCCCCTGTGATTGATCCAAGGTCCCCCTGACCACTAAGTCGTGGAACGAGCCCTACTCACATGACCGACATATCAGCACAACATAAGACTCTGGAAGTATTCTATAGTAGCACTTCATTATTCACCATTAATAATTGACAAAAACTCAACTTTTTATTAGGGGGTTTAGTCGCTCTGGTGGCCGCGTGTTCTAACGCACTACTCTCGAGTTAAAATAGCCTGCTGAAGATGGGGAGATTGGGATTCGATCCCAGTCGGGTGCACTGAGGGTGTTTTTTGCTAAATGTTTTTTTCACTCTCACTCCACGCAAATGCGGGTGTACTTCCTATGAATTAAACCTTCCTATCTCTAGCTCATTAGTGTAATTAGTACATAAGTGTATAACCCGAACGGGTAGTAAGAGGCGGTGCTAAAAATAGTAATAGGGGTGCTGCGTGCACGTTATGAATAATAATAATACTTAGAACCGCGTCTCACTACCCGTTTGGGTTATCCACTTAAGTCCTAGTTATGTTAATGGGTAATGAATTGGGAAGGGGGAATAGAGAAGAAGTGAAACCACATTTGCGTGGAGGGAGAGTGAAAAACCATTTAGGAAAAAACCAGTTCACCCGAGTGAGATTCGAACCTCTATCTCCCCGTCCTCAGAAGTCTATCTCAACACGGGACTAGCGCGTTAGCTAACCACGCCACCGAGGCGAGTCACATTATGAATCAACTAATTATAGTTAGCACCGTACTTGCATACTGGCTTACTTATACAGGGTTATTAAGATCTCCAGGTAAATAAAATATAAACATTGTAAGGGCTGGCAAAACAAGTATTTACACGCATTAAATTAGGGGTAGGTGACGCCAAACGGTGGCGCTACAGTCAAATTTGGCGCTTTATGCACCTAGGGGGTAGTTAACACACGCAGCACGTGACGCAAACCAACACAGGCCTCCCCACCCCTTTTACCCCTGACACAAACAATGGTGCCAGCGTAGCAGAGTGACATTGTACTGTTAAAAAAGGCATTAGAGTGGAGAGAGGATGGAAACACAATAGTGAAAACCCACATTTGGAAAACTACTATCACGGCACCCATCCTAGAATTAACCCTTGACCCCTTCCTCACAGACAATATACTCGTATTATGTTTCGAGCCTGATTCCTTGCTCCAGGTTATCACTACTGCTTGTAATAGACAGGTACATTGCCAACTGGACTGATATGTCAGACCATCCCAACTGAGATGTGTTGTTACCTGAGCATATAGAGTATCTCGCCGTCAGGGTTGATGCGGACCAGCACATTGGGGACGGTGACGTACTGGAACTCAGCGTGTTTGGCGTTCGGGAAATACACCTCCGGTTTCCAGATGGCCTTGACGAGGTTAGGATCGTTCAGATCCAATGCCTCAGTGATCTCTGAGTGCTTCAGACGTTCATCCTGCCATTTCTGCCTCAGGTACAGGTCCACCTCGTAATCCTGCAACACAAACACTTACGTTTTACTGTCAGCACAAGAAGCCTCTTTAAGGTCCATTAATTAACTTGGATTACCACTTTTGAATTTCAGATTTTTTTTGTAACATAGTTTTTTATTAGTTTTTTACCACATAAAAAAGTTTTGAAAAGAAAAAATGAGCACGTATAGTTCTGCGAATGGATGTTATTAAAGAGAAGGGAGTATGACAGGATAGGGAAGTTTGGAGAAAGTTAGTGAGGATCTATTAATTATAGAGCTGTTTTTGAGCTGTATGCACGGTCTATTGCCTACCCAGTAAGGGAACAATGTGATTAGGTATTTATGTATGTAGGCATGTAAGACATAGTTTTGTAACCCGACAAATTTTGAATCAAATTGGTCACTAAAATTTAATGCTGTTTTAGGCAGTTTGTTGTGAGTATATTAAAAAGTAAGCACTATTGGGGGGTACCGCTTATTTTTTTCTCTATTTGCAATTTTTTTCAAAATTACTCATCATGGTTTAATTTGATTTACCAGTTTATAAATTCTTTCAAATGTATTGATTACTAGAAATTTGAAAGTAACTACAATTAAGCAATGAAGTAAATTGGTCAACGGCCATAAATGCCACAAGTGAAACATCCTTAGTTATACTAAATCTTCATAGCCAATCACCAAGCCACACATACATTTTTCTATAAATAACAAATTAATTCAACTGAGCTACTATCGTTTTTCAATGTGTGTGTTAAAAATAAATCAGGTTTGAACACGAGCTGGGGGTAGAAGATGCCGACTCCATATTAAGCTCGCTTTGTTTGTGGCGCACTCTTACAATCAACTTTGCCTTTCATGACCTTGAAATACGCACGGGTCATGTACAGTACATGCGCAACAAAATGTCGGAAATTGAAGCTCATATTCACATTCACCTTTTAAAATACTTTGATACAAAATACTTCTGTTATATTATTAATATTCAATTACATTGAAGCTCAATCTATCTTTGATATTTGTACCCCATTTAATCTCCTCACCCCTTGAGACGGCCTTGTTTAAGATAAGTTCGCCCCTTCAACATCAGGCTTAGATAAGTTGGGGTGGCCCTAAAAATTGATAATAAATGAACCTGTCTGAGATGATATTGATTTTTATCACCAGAATTGACCAAAGGTATTAAATGCCTAGTGCCCCAAACTGGAACTAGGACGCTGATCCGACAATTTATTTGCATCGACTTGATTTTCTAGCATATCGTTTAAAAGTTTTTTTCAGACTAAAATCTAAGAAAATTCTTTGATGACCACATAATACTGTGCGGGAAACTAGATCATGTTACCTATAGGTCTCCACACATCAACTCAGTGGCGGTGGCGGGCACGGTGGCAATCACGGTCGCACACACTGAAGCGATCAGTTCGTAGCTCAGAGCCATTAAATACATCACGATATGGCTTTGTTTTAAGAAGGTCATGATTTTAACCACTTGGATCTAAAAACTGTGATATTTTCATAGAAATTCACTGTCGGAACAGTCGAACTTAAGTTGAATAATTATGATGCAAATATTATCTTATTAGTACAGCTTAAAACGCAAATCCTTCACTCATTAATTTTAATTCATGAAAGTATTTTAAAAAAAATCAATAAAAATAGTCGAGAATCTCACTTCATTATATTCTGTCCCGTGGTCTACACATACATTAGGAAGTTATATACATAGATTTGAGTTAGGAGAGACCCGCCTGAAAAATGTAGCTTTCTTAGGTCAGCTAAGCTTCAATATGTTTTCGACTTTGATTTTTTGGAAGACCTTCACCCGCACACCCCAGTTTGGGAACACCCATGAGCATTTTCAGTCATTATATATTCCTGTAGTTTTATGGGTCAGGGGCTACCTGCTTACAGAATTTAAGCTTCCTAGAACTTCTTGGATTCAATATTTATTCAACTTTGGTTTTTGGGAACCCTCCCTTCAATTTTGGGGCCCCTAATAGGTAGGTATACATGCATCATTTTGGGTTAGGAGATACCTTCCTGCAAAATTTCAGATTCCTATGTCTTCTGAGCTTCAAATTTTTGTTGACTGATTTCTACGAGAACTCTCTATTGTTATTTTCTGTCATTAAGTTTTCTTGAACCCTTCTGGGTTATGGGTTAAATTGCCTTCAAAATTTCACATCATTAGTTCTTCTGGGCTTGGCAATTTTTTTTTAAATTTGTTTCTTGATAAACCTCTATTTGTTGAGCCTCCTTAGAATTTTCAGTCACCAGGCATTCCTAGGTGTATACAGCTTTACAATTTAATAGAGTCTTTCAGTAACACTACTCATTGTGAATTGTAAAAACTGAACAAAAGTGGACGCGGTCAGTGGTCAATCTCAACATGCATCATCTGACCGCCACCTCAAGGTAGAACGCCGCATTGGCCGCGATTTTGCCCACCTATCCGCTGCCGGTGTATGCTCATTCATTAGGTAACATAGGTGAATTCTGGACACCATCACGGCCACCATCGCGTTGGTATATGTATATCTATATTGGTTATGGTATGGATCACTATCAAAGCCGACTGAAAGAGTTTGGTTTAATTTTCTAAGGTCTCCACACACCAACGTGGTGTCGGTGGCGGCCGCGGTAGTGGTCTATCAAACGTAACCTATGCTATCTAATTGGCGTGCACAGACCGGCAGCGGACAGACGGACAAAATTGCGGCCAGTGGTTCTCTTATACCTGGAACCTTATATTACAACAAATAGCATTATTAATCTACTATGCGTAATATATCATTCTGAAATTATGCGCAAAGATTTATGGAAATATGAAGAATATTGATGCGCAAAGATTTAAGCACTACAGGAATACACGTACCAATAACTAAGACACCTTATGCATGTATCAAACCTTTCAAATAATAATAATAATAATAATATTGGATTATAGTATCAACTAGAGCACATCATTCAGGCTGGTTTTTTTTATGTCTGAGGATGATGCCGTAGAGCGTCAAAACATGTAACATCACTAAATAAGGGCCTTCTCTACGAAGCCTGCAAAAGGAGCAAGGGAATAAGATAGGAGAATAGAATTCAATAATATAACTTTAAAAAAAAATTAATTTTAATTATTCAACATTGTCAATTTTTCAATTCAACCAATTTCTAATTACCACTTCAATTGTATAATTACAAATTTAATATCATTCTAGTCATGGATAATCTGTAAATATAGTTTGGTCAAATTTTATAATTTTATTGTGTTACAAGTTCACTTGTTTAATGTAGCGTGATTTGACTCACATTTTAATGTGTTTTTTATTGTTTATGTTATATCCAATCTTATATGTTAATTGACGATATCCACTTTAACTTATCTTTACTTAATATCTTTATCCATATAATAATTTAAATTCAACTCTAGTATCATAATGTAACTGTAACGTTAATGTTAAATTGACAATATCCACTTTAACTAATCTTCTCAGATATATTAATTAAAAGTTTATATTTCACATTAATTTTTTTTATTATCTTTATCTTAAATAATATTTTATATTGAATTCTACAAACATAATAATATAATAATGTTATTATTTGAAAGGTTTGATACATGTGGGATTAATTAATATTAACCCTAATTTCTTTAATAAACAAAATTTTATTAAAATAAGCAGTTTAATTGAAAATTAAATCCGGTTTTTGTTACTTTATGTATTATATTATATTAATTGCCTTTAAATCGATATATATTTGTAAGTTGTGACTATATGAGATAATGTTGGTGCTCTATCGACATTGCCACCCATATTTTACCCTTTTGAGTATTTATGTCTAGATACCCTGATGTCAGGTATCAAGGCTTCCATTCGATTTTCTTGACCATTAATGGCCTCAAAAATCAACTTAACTTATTATATTATGTTTCAAAGTTTTTTTTCTCTCTTCCTAGTCCTCCCCCCTCTTTCTACCACGTACCATTTTCCATACAACTTTTATATAAATTAACGTTCTCTTTTCTCTCTTGTTTCCGTAGGCTGTTTAACCTCAACCAAAGGCGCCAACATTTATTATAAGTGACGTTAGAGTGGACCAACAAACTTATCTTCAGATTTACCAATGGTACGTGGTCCGATATTAACCATTAACGGGTTCGGTCATTTGACCTGCTAAAAAGCGATTTTTTTATCTTGGTTTAAATAATGATGAAAGTAGATTATTTGGTTGGATAAAATCCCATAATACGATGATACGAATTCATTCACATGACAGCTTTAAAACTCCACTGGGCCCGCCACGTACACATAAGTGTTTCTGTATCGTATTCAACACTAGGGATTATTATTGTGTAACCGGCCCCGAGATGTAGTGCTCAGCGCACCTGGCTATAAGATTAGGGGTCCCGGATTAGATTCCTGGCTGGTAGCTTGGGTATTTTTCCCTTAAGGGGAGTTACCCCAATGTTAGCCATGGTTTGGTTAGTTAGGTTTAATTACATCACCCTATTGCGGGTATGACGTGTGGACAACCTCCTTTATAACCTGGACAACGTTATGTGCTAACAGAGCGGCTAATAGTCTACACATAAGGCGTCCAAACCTGAGCCATTTGATGTGGCATACAATTTAAAAAAAGAGAGAAGCGATTATTAGTGTGTTAATGACCACCCACACCTTTGTTCCATAGTCAATGCGTGTTTAAAATTGGTATTTTATTTGAATTTGGTTTAAATACGTATGAGAATACAATGTTTTACAATCTGTGAAACAGACACAAATATATGAGTATAACCAAGTACAGTTTCCAGAAATGTTTAAGTCAAGTTTGAGAGTGGCATGATAATATGAACGTAGCTGTTGTTTAAAACTGAATATATTGTCTTCTCACCAAAACTACTATTTAATATTTGGTGTTTAATATTATTATGAGGCTCGCAATTTTCAATCGTCAATGCGACCCTGTTAAAAAAATGCTTTTTCGAGATGAGGGAATTTTTTACGCAGGTAAAGTCCATTATGAATAAAGGAGAAATATTGTAGAAATATTACAATTGCAAGTTATAGTCATAGTTAAAATTAAGCAATATAGTTTTGATGGTCTAATGACCTTAACATGATAGAAAAATAGAACAATATATTCCACCAAAGAGTATGGATAAAATAATGTACGCTTTTAAAGAAAAAAAACGTAAAAAGAGAAATATATTTATTCAGCAAAGAGTATAAAAATTAATTCACCCATTTCGGTGGTCTATTATTAATTTAATGGAATAAGAATTTAAAATACAATTGTATTTTCCCCTCCGCTATTGTGCCAACAAGTGTTTCCGGTTTTCAAATAATAGGCTTCCTCTGAAAACCAATTCTAACTTTTTTTAAAATCCATATTTCATTATTGTAAATTGCGGATAACCTGGTCATGTAGCAAATACGTTATATCCATTTTTTTACATTTGGTGCCATTATTTGATAAGTGATTTATTTATTGAATGATAGCTAATTATTTTTAAACATTTTTCTATTTAAATAATTGAATTAATTGATTGAATATTTATAATTTTATGAGCTTTGTTTTCATTATTTTTTCTTTAGTATCTATACACAGTGAATAATAACCATAATAATCGTTAATTTTATTACTATATATGTTTGTATTATCAATTATGTTTACAATTAATAGAAAACAGTGGTTTTAAGCTAATAAAGATATAACTTCCTCTATCTTACATCAATTTACAGGGTAGCTCACTCTTTTTCCTTTTTGTGTGGGTAGTAGTTGGTTCGCCCTGGTCTCATTTGTTTTAAAGGTTCCTCTCTAATTATAATTGGTGTCAACCGAAAAAGTAGTAATTGCCACCTAAGATGTCGTGTGTATTAGTGCGCGCCCTTCTACCCTTCAGAAGAGATGAGAGTATTACGGTTTGCTTTATACGGGTCTGTCTGCACTAGGTACAAAGGCAAAGAATACAATTGTCTGCAACCTTAAGCTCATCAGAAACGCACCTAAGATTTAATTTCAAGATGGGAGGCCAAAGGAGGTATATGAAAAACACCCAAACCTCTAACAATGTTGTACACAAAGTCGAATTTCGGTTCTTGATTGAATACGTTCGTAGCGTATGATTCGTGATGATCCAAGCCATGAAAATAACTGGTTGCAGCCGACACACAATACCTTTGAAAAGTAGAATATTTATTACTTTACTACCCAAATTTAAGAGCACTTTCATACGCAGTATAATATATTTCAGCCTCATTTTATCCTCACAGGACAGTTAGATTGAGGAAAAATGTGTTTGTTTATTTTGTTGTTTATGCTAGTCATAAAAACAAACTTTGTGAAAGAACACGAGTTCAAGACTCTACCATCAAGCGAGCTCCGTTAGTTTTTTTTACGGTAAATTGAAGTCCTGGAACAAATGTTTTAGAGGATAAATCGTGCGGGGCTGATTTTGTGAGTGGATCCTTCTCTGAGCTGTAAGGTTAACGGTCAAACACACATCTCATAATGAGGAGATTGGCCTTTTAGCAGCTAACCAGTACGGAGGTAAAGTAATCATATGGACTCATGTTTTAGCAGATACCCAGTACGGAGGTAAAGTAATCATATGGACTCGTGTTTTAGCAGATACCCAGTACGGAGGTAAAGTAATCAATATGGACTCGTGTTTTAGCAGATACCCAGTACGGAGGCAAAGTAATCATATGGACTCGCGTTTTAGCAGTTATAAAGATAGAGATATATGATAATCCTTCCAAATTAGGGTTTTATCAAAGGCAATAGTTATTCATAAGATGTTAACGGTTATAGTGTTTAGATATATTAAACCAAATTAATAAATGTAATATTTACCTTACACGTCATAACATCATAACATTTTGGGAAGAAACAAAATAAAATAATTTAGCGCCAATTAACAACTAATTACATGAATGCCATGAACGGTATTTGCGTATATTGAGCCAGTCAGGATCTGAACCTAGTATTTCCGGTGAAAATACGTTGCTTGTAGCTAGACCTAGGAAGACAACCAACCGTATGACTTACGAGTCCGCAAGTTCTTAAACATTTTATTCATGTCCCTTTTGATTAAATAAAATTACCAGTGACCCTGGTGTGCCCTTGAGTTTTTTTTACACACACAACAGTTGAAGTGTATCAGATCTAATGAAAAAAAATCAACACATTTTAAGCAAAAAATGAAACCACGGAGCTATATTTAATATAATAAATTATTTTTTATAGCGATGAAATATATATAAACATTTAGAGAGATACAACGAAAACAATTAATTTACCTTAGTTAACTACACAGATGATTATTCAAATAATTGTGTTTGTGTGATCATAACAGACGACGTTTATTTATGCAATAAACCAAACTAATATAGATTGAAAAGTTGTAGTATATTATAGTTTCACTATTTATTTAATAAATATTTCATTAACTTACGTTTGTCAAAGTTTATTGTGACCCGTAAATCCTTGTTGCGGCCTCCAAATGGGTCGCAACCCACAGTTTAATAACTTGGGAAATATACAACCACTAACATTGTATGTAGCTTAGGTAGAGAATTATAATTAATAGCTTTTCTTTCTCTCTATGTAAATATAGTTATTTATAACCAATGAATATAAAAATCGGAAACTTGACCCAGGGCTAGGGACTACTGGCAGAAGTGTAAGCTTTGGGTGTTTATTTTTACTTTTATAGCTACTGCAATCCTGACGCTTTTAACTGCGTGACACCCGCTTCTGTGGCCACGTGGTCTAACGCGCTACTCTCGCAGTAGACTTGACTGCCGATGACGGGGAGATCGAGGTTCGAATCTCGGTCGGGTGTACTGAGTTTTTTCTTCTTCTAAATAGTGTTACAAACCACCTTCACGCAAATGCGGGTACACTTCCCGCTTAACATAACCTTCTTAATACCTAAAGACACTAGCGTATTACTTACTATATAAGCGTATAGCACGAATGTATAGTAAGACGCGGTGATAAAAAAACTGTGTGACTACCAGTGCGAGTAACTAGTAAAAAATAATTGTACGCTGGAGCCTTATGTAATAAGAGTAAACTGAGGGTGCAAATAGTTTTACAAATATTAACATGGACTTTGGGTGTTGTTTTGAGATATAGGCCTACTATCCATATCCAAGTTACTTCCCACATAAATCGATACACCCCGCATTTCACGACCCTGAATAAAAAGCGTGGATACCGGATTGTGATATTACAAATATACCAAAAACTGCTTACAGTCAGTATTGGCTATGGGGTTGCGCTTCGCTTTCTTTCAAACTTTTACCACCTAGGGGTAGTTATTATTAGATGTTTTGTATTACGAAAGGTCCATTCCTGTTGTCAATCAACTTAGATCGCTAAAGCGGCCTGTCCTCTGCCTCCTCATTCAGCTCCCAGAATTTTCTTCTTTCCTTCAAGTCATCCAATATTTGAAACCTCCTCCTCCTCCCTATACTCCTCTTTCCCTCAACCTTTCATTCCATGACGTCGTGCAGAAGACAATTCCTCCTAAGGATGTGTCCAATCCAGTTTGTTTTTTACTGAAGAATTACATCCAAATTTGTTCTCTTCTCACCCACTCTACTTAGGACTTCTTAATTTGTCACCCGGTCTGTCCATCTGATCTTCTCAAGTCTTCTGCAGCACCACATTTCAAAGCTCTCCAAGTATTTATTTTCTATCTTCCTGAGAGTCCAAGTTTCTGATACATACAGTGCACTGATACAAATGTAGCATTTCATTAGTTTCTTCCTCAATTACAACTCAACTTGCTGGTTAGCAGTGTTAACCTCTTCTTGTTGAAAGTTTTCATGGTCATGGAGATCCTTGACCCAATTTCCTTGGTGCAGTAGGCATCAATGGAATTGCTCTATGTTTTCCAACTCTTGGTTTACAATTTTGATTTTCAGTGGCTCTTCCTTTTTTGAAATCGCCATCACCATTGACATCTCAATGTTGATCTCCATGTCGTATATTCTAGAAGTGATACCAAATTCTAAGGCATAGACATTTAACAACTTACTTCATCCAGGCCCGTGCAGCTAGTATATTATAATTTACGTCTCAATATTTTTCATTTAACAAGGTCTTGAAATGACGCTTTGTATTTTTAAATAAGGTGTAGTATTAATCGATATTTCTGGGGCTGACGGGTCTAGACACCTATGATAATTTATTTAATACTACTTGCTTGATCACACCAATTTGATGGCCCCACCCTTAGGAAATTCAGTTCATTAAATGGTTTTCCACTGTCCCCCCTCCCCCAATAAAATGTGGTCACACTTACTATGAATTAAACCTTCTTCATCTCTAGCACTTTAGCATAATTAGTACATATACATGTAACCCTAACGGGTAGTAAGAGGCAGTAACCGGTCCCATGGTGTAGTGGTCAGTGTAATGACTACGAGTCTAAGGGTCTCGGGTTCGATTCTTAGATGGTACCTCGGGTATTTTCCCCGAAAGGAGGATTACCCTAACGGTCACAAGGTTTTGGTTAATTAGTCTGAAGTTAGGTTTAAGAGTTTTCACTGGTTCCATACCCTCATACTCACTATCACCCTCACCTCATCTCATCTCATCGGGACATGGAAATAGCCTCCCCAGAAAGAATTTACGATTAGTACATTCGGGCTTCCCATGGGCAACGGTTCATTAGTACCAGCTAATCCTTACACAAACTGGGCTACAAATGATATAACCCAAACGCGCGCAATATTAGTAAGTTGCAGTGTTAAAAAGATAAAAAAAAAGGCTAGTGAATAGGAAGTTATCTTAAAAGAAATACATCCATATTAACGGTGGAAGGGATGGAAAAACCATGCCAATACATTTTATTAGTAGAACCATTGCCAATGCACTCGGCCGTGACCTATACATATCTGGCAATCAACTATGTTGTGTTACTGATGCCCTGGACTGTGTGACCAATTATTCGGATAAAGTTATTTGGTTGCTTCCAAATCGTTAACTGTAGCAATATCCATACGAAAATAATAGCACATTAAACGTTTTTCAAGAAGCTATGTTGTCAAACATTTTTCTTGTTGTGTCTATTATAGAGTTAAGATAGTTTGTAAGTGGTGTGTCGATATGATCAATGGGTATATAAAGTGCAATTTAAATATCTCAAAATAACAAGTAGTTAGCATCCTAGCCAAAAAAAAAATATATCCGTCAAAATCCACTTTCTTGTTTGTCCCAGTCGCAGCAGTTTGGTGATTTTTGGGTAACTGATTTCATGATCTAAAACAACTTTTTATGGCATTAATATAACGTCTTAACAGTCAACAGCTTACGTAATCTAGCCTATATAATGAAACTTTGCTTTGGAAAATTCGTTAAATTTGATTCGATAATTATATAAGTAAATGTTTTGTTAAAAAATCTGTTTGGTAGAACTTGAAAATTTGGTGTTGAAAGAAATCTTGATATACTGAAATGGGGCTTCAATTTTCTAATTGTTTTAAATTCGATATATTTTGGTATATCCTCGTTAAATAAGCTTACACTAAACAAAATATGTTAACAATCTGACAGATAATTACCGTGTAGAATAATAATTTCTCTAGATAGCACGAAGGTTAATTAAATAAACCTTGATGTTGTTGTATACATCTGTTAGTTTTACTCAGTGCCGCCGCTTGGATGTTTCTGGGTTGCCAAGGTTCAGAGCTGGCGAGACCAATCAGTATTCACGTTGATTCGCTCGGCCAAGCATCAGTACACAAAGAAACGAGCTATGTGTGTTTACTCGTCAGACCCCCTGGGTGTAAGAGGTTAGGCAAGCGATGTCATGTGTGATTGTGCTGGGATAGAGGGCTGTGAATTGACACGGCAAGAGGGTTTCCGTGTCATCTGTCACAGATCAGGGTGGGAGCAGCTAGAGATTGAATCACGTCCACTCAAGGGGGTGTTAAGAAAACCAAGTAAAAAACTCTGATCGTATTGTCATACCACTCCCTTATTCTCACGGGATTTACTTACCCGGGAATTTTTTTGTTATGTCGAGTCGTTCCTTCTCCGCTAGCTCTGTGATAAAGCTGTCTGTGGGTTTGATTGATGTGAGAACTTTCTCACATCGGAGCCTCGGCCATTCCCAAGAGTGTGATAGCACTATGTATCAGGTGTGTGGGGACCAATCTCTAAATAAACTATGGTTAAAATCCTGGTGGGGCCTAACGTTTATTATGGACGCTATTAGCACTAATATTTCTAAATTAATTTGAAACCTTTTACAATTTAAATAACGAAAATAGCTTTATTTGTTCAATTTTAAATAATCCAAGGGATCACATTTATTAGTCAGTTTTTTAATAAGTTGATTATATGAATGCATTACTCATAAACTAACTTAATTCTATAGCAGACACAAAAACCAGTCATTAATAATTAATCCCTAAAAAGTTAAACCCCAATTTATTCCAGGACAGGTATATCTTCAAGGGTTTTTTACATGCCACAATTGATATGGGACCAACTGGTTTACTTCCCCTCCAAAGAAAGTTGTGCTACGGATTTTTATCACTCAAGAAAAATCTTTCAACCCCGGCTGGGTTTGAACCCACGAATATCGGGTCCTGAGGCAAGCACTTTACCTCAAGTCCACCGAAGCTGACTAAACGTCATAAAAGTTAAGAATAAAAATGTAGTTTTTTGTTGATGTTTAAAAATAAATTGTTTATGAAGAAAGAAAATAAATAATACATAAAGCTGATATGACGTCACTGTGGATTTAACAAGATTTATCAATATCAATTTACAGGACTACCAAATTTATTTATTTTTCAATTTAAGCCTTGCAACTGTGGTAATATGGTCTAAGACGTCAATCCCACAATATACTGGATTACTTGTGACTTGTAGGTTGAAATTCTAATAACGGTTGAGTGTAGTGGGTGGTAGTATGCACCTGTGATTTTTCACTTTTGTTTTTCAATCCTTTATTAGCATTGATTAGGGTCTACTTCCTCTAAATAACCTTTATAATCCTTACCACTTTGTTTGAGCCGTTGTTAGCCGTTATTTGTGTTAAACTTAATAGCAATTATAGTAGCTTTCTATTTGGTCATATACATATTGAAGCATAGAAACTTCAACAAGCACAAGCACATGTGTATGCGGGAAGTACCTACGTCTGCTCCTGGAATTATTGTTCAGTTTCCCTTTCTCTTAGCTTCCGCCACCATAGAAGCTGTTTTGTGATGAGAGGAATACAGCTTCCTTCCTTTTTTAGTTAGAGTTGCGTCCCGCTTTCCTGAACAAAGCGATGTAAGCCTCCTACTGATCCGCTACACGGGTCGCGCGTTTTAATTCTGTTCCACACCAGAGGTAATTTCACGCGTTTTCAGGACCGAAAATACCCTCCCTCCGCCCAACGAGGCTCGTTTGGGGAGAGAGACGAGCTTAGGAACACTGTAACTGATGGACAAAAAGAGAAAACAAAAAGCTAGAGGAAATATCTTCAATAAGACAGGGAAACCAGACTTCTTCTTCCGTCCTGCTCTCTTCCTTTCTTTTATCCGTACATGCATCTTTCAACTCTACTACATCCGCTATTCCATCAATTTCAACTCACAACATATTTATTAATGGGAAAACCAAAATTACTCAGTTCTCTAACGAGAGAGTTTGTGGCTTTGATAAAGAAAAATAACTATCTTATTTATATACAAGTATTGTATGTAGCTATTTATACTGTTGATGTTAATGATTAATAATCTGACACTTCATCCCTTCCCTTCAATTAATTGCCTCCGTATTATAACCGAATAACAATAGGGTCGGAAGAGGAGGCCAGTTATAAGCTCCAGATGTGTAGGATTTAGTTATTGGGGGTTAAAAGGTCCAAATGAACAATTAATAATGGCAAAAACAATTGTTAACCCAATAGAATATTACATTAATTAGTTATTTGTACATTCAACCCAACTTTGGAGAATATATCAAGATGATACTCTGACCTTGAGACCAAAGTTCATCACTTTTGAAAATACACTCTCCTACCTCCACCACCCCGTCGTAAAACTGCCCATGGACTAGTGGAAAAGAGGGTATATATGTCATGCCCCCAACCTCCACTGCAAGATATTCGATCAAAAATACCATGTTTTTTAAATTTATAAATGACAACTGGTTGGGTGGGCACCATTACATTGCATGTCCATTAGGCCTCCTTTATGCACGTGGCAGTGGTGGCGGATCCGCTAGTACCAATTATAACATGCGTTTTTCAAACGCTACCACTGTAGGTGAAATAGTTAGGCGCGCAGTGATACCAAGCCTAGCAAAAATCCTCAGTTTCGAGTTCCATATACTTGGGTCTTTCTCTAACCTCATTGATGAAACGTTCACTGTTGAATTCTTCCATATTCAAACAGAACACAACCTCACACGTAAATAACAACCAGTAAACTGACAGGATGGGCACCACTGAAGTTGGTGCAGTCCAGTTGGCAACTATGCGAGCTGACGGCAGACCGCTACCGCTTGTATACAAGGTCGCATTACACTCAATGCATTTAGAGACCGCTCGAACGCTGCGGACTCTAACTACCAACGGCTGGAATTACAGAACGCGGAAAAAGGTTTACCGCTACCGCGTGCATAAATTGACTCATTTAACTTAGGTTGTCCCGACATTAATTGTGTAGAGAGGTGGGGGAAACGAGACGTGATGGACCTGCAATGTATTTGTTCCCAAAAAACGATGTAATGGACATGCGATGTAATTGTGTAGAGAGATGGGGGAAACGCGACGTAATGGACCTGCAATGTATTTGTTCCCAAAACGCGATGTAATGAACATGCAATGTATTTGTTCCCAAAAAGCGATGTATGGACATGCGATGTAATTGTATACACCCCATATAGACATGGGAATCGAACCCAGGACCTTTCACTTGGAACGCCAATGCTCTAACCACCACTTAGCTATCCAGGATTCGTCCCGTGTCCAACCAACCATCGAGTCGATGGCGGCTACGTTATCTGATAGCTAGTGATTTTTAATTGATCACAAATTTGTAGCTGACAATTTCAGCGTGTCCATCACAGACTCTGACTTAATCCCTGAACACGGGACGAGTCCTAGATAGCTCAGTGGTTAGAGCATTGGCGTACTAAGCCCAAGGCTCCGGTTTCGATTCCCATGTCCAGATGTAGTTTTTTTACTTTAAAAAATATGATATTTAGATGTGGCTATAGCCGTAACTAAAAAAATAGCTTAGATATTTAATTCATTAAAAGTAAAATGGACAAATGTTCTCCCTGTGAATCAGTGATGAGTCCGGGAGTGGGGGATGGGGTTAATACTGCAAGAAAATAATAAAAATAAAAATTCATAATTCAATACTAGTTCTTATTTCAGTATTCAGTTTTAACAGATTACTATATTACAAGGGTTATTTTTAAGGTACTGATATTATCTTTATAAAGTTACAGCTGAATATCCCGTAAGCTGACGTATGAATACGTGTGAATAGATCATATTAACTTTTCCGTTAGATGAGGTCCTTGTTAAAAAAAATCAACTATATTATTATTATTATTATTATTATTATTATCACCTCATCTTACTACCCGTTCGGGTTATACGCACTTACGCTAATGGGTAATGGTAGGGTGATTGTGAGATGAAATGGAGGACCTACAGTTTAAACGTGGAATTCGAGCCACGGTGGAGGCCTGTCATTTCCCACATTCACAAGATGTCTTGTCAAAGGTGAAGGAAGGGTTTGGTAATCAGATAAATTTGTGCCGAGACTGAGGATTGAACCCCGAACCCCAGCACAGAAATCCGACACCTTACCCCTAAATTCAACAATAGCGTCACTCAATCACTCAAGGCAGCTTTTCTCGAAATTTTAATCATTATTAATTTATTGTGTAAGGTCTATCCCAGGCAAATACATGTATATATTTCAAATGTTTATTATCAATAGTAAAAGGACAATTATATTTTATTTATTTATTCACTTTTCTAATGATTAGTAACTATAGATAGGCTGGCCACGCCTAGTCCAAGATATGCTTACGTTTTTATTTTTAACAAATTCTTTAACACAAGCCGAGGGACTGAGACTTATTTAAATTGTAAACTTCGGATTTCACTTGTAATGAACTCCAAATTACCATTATATATATATATATATATATATATATATATATATNATATATGAGGAACTTGGATTCGAACCAACAAAAACCCTGAAGGTGTTTATTTAGAGTGTTTTTTTCTTGTAATCCTATAAGCAGTTTTCAATGACGTAAAGGACACATCCATTTTAATCAGAACTTCAAATCATTAATAATTCATTTAAGAGACGTTTAAACAACATTTAGACTCATAGAATCAAGGTTTGGAGAATTAAGAGATGGGATCCTTGATCTTCTTCACGTTTTTACTCGGGAGTCTGGGGGATCGGGTGAAGAGGATAAAAAATATGTGAACAACACGGGCAGAAAAATAAAATAAAAAGCGTAAGAGGGTGAAGGAAGTTATAAGCCTGCATTTTAAACTCTCTTTATAAGTATAGGGTGTTTAGGAACTTTATGATGTACTGATTACGTTGAAACACAAAGTTAATTCACTGCTTAACCTCTCCACTAAGGGCCGGTCTTATGAATCATGGATACATATTGATCTGGCCGATAAATATGTGCATCTGGTCGATAAGTTGAAAGTGCTTCTTATGACCGCCAGATATCATTTATCTGCCAGAAATAATATATTTATTCATCACATTCTTATCGGGAGGTTTAAGTACCTGATAGCTTTAATCTGAAAGTTAAAATTGGCGTTGCCATAGTGACGCATTGTTTTTCATGAAGTTTCGCCTATCGAAATATGTTTTTTGGTTAAAATCTTGGCTCGAGTGTTAAGTAAGCATAGGCCCAGGTTCTAACTATGTATAAAGTTAGAACATTTAATTCACACTTTTACAAAAACTTACAAGCTATTTGTAAAGTTATAGCTCTGTTATATCTATATAAGAGCAAAGTATTTAAATGTGAGTACAATAAATGAAATTTTGTAAGCGTTGTACCCACTATTGCCCGCATTTTGGCAAACATTGAAATTAGTACTTGCAAGACAACTTAGCTTTTGCACCCACGGGACATCTGTTTCCTTGCATTCATTTAGAGGCAATTATTTAACAAATGTTGAGCGTTGTAGCCACTAGCAAGGCTGTAGCGGTAGCAGCAGGGTTTATACGCATGCGCGCACCAGTAAAAATGGTACAAACCTTGCGTTTTATGCATAAAAATATATTTATCATAGATATTGCTATTCGGCAGATAAATTCACTTCATAATACGCGTAAAATATTACAGTGGCTGATAACCTTTATCCGGTTGCAAGCGTTAACCTCCCGATAGAAATATTCATCCGGTAGTCATAAGACCGGCCCTTATTAAAGTTTTCAAGTTACATATCATACCTCCGTGTTGTTACTAAACTAAAGGTTTATATGTATATAAAGCTGTATATCCACAATTAAATATTAAGATTTAGTTTTAGCAAAATTTATTTATATATAATTTTTGATTTGGCTTTGAGGTTTGTTGTTGCTGCAAAAATTCACCCACTTTCATATTTCATATTTGTTTCTATAAGGTTTGAGCTCGTCTGTATTCATGAAAAAGAGAGTACATTTGTATTAAAGTCAAAATTAAACAAAAAACTAGTTTAAAACCAATTAAATGAGGAAGCAACTACTAACTCGTTTGCCGGTTTCTCGCCTTTTTAGCCATCTTTTGCCCACGGCGTTTCGTGATAAAAGTATGGGAAGGAGAGAGGGTTATTAAAATGTGTTAAGTGCGGGTGAAAACAAAATAAAAAATGGGTGTACTCAAAAATTAAAAACAAAATAAAAATTTCATGAATATGAACTTGACATTTAGAAGAAAGGCTATTTTGGCTTGTTATTAAGAGTGGTGACGCAATAGAAACACCCCCCCTCTTTTATCCCATTCCACCCCTATCATACAGACTACATGAAACAACCCCACGGTTACATCGGAAATATAGAAGATTAAAAACAGACAAGTCCGGTTTTGTTTTGACATTTTAAACTAGCAGTTAGTGAGAATATACCCCTACTTTTATAAAAAGGGTTTATTACGATTAAAACGTTTCTAATCATATATTTTTTAGTACTGCCTGTAACTACCCATTCGACTTGTACGCTTATGTAATACTCATTACGCTAATGGCTTAAGGGATGAAACAGGTTATATTTCAGAGAAAGTGTGCCTTCATTTGTGTGGAGGGAGAGTGGAAAACCTTTTTGGAAAAACTATCCTCAGTACATCTTATCTAGAGTTGTACATAGGTCTTTCCGTCTTTGGCAATCTAGTCTACTGTGAGATTAGCACCTTAGACCATCCGGCCACCGAAATGACTATACTATTTTAATTTAACACATTTTCTTACTAACCGTTCGGGCTATACGCTCAGTGCTAATTACTCTAACGGGTAGGGAATTGGGAAAGTTGAATTTAGAGGAAGTGAACTCACACTTGCATGGCGGGAGAGTGAAAAACAATTGAGGAAAATCCACCCCATTTCACCCGACCGAGATTCGAACCTCAATCTCCCCGTCCTCAGTAGTCTAGCTAAACACGAAACAAGTGCTTTAGCTAAACCCGCCACCGAGGTGGGTTAAACAACATTATTATCCACAATAAACACATATTGGTTCTTCACATCTCGATACTACAGTCATTGTATCTTGAATTTAACTAAATAGCGAGCTGAACAAAATACCTGAATTTTATTTTGTCACGTTGGTCAACACTTCCTCTGCATTAAACATCCGTAACAAAGTTGTCGAAATACAGTAGGGCTGCCGTATCCGATGATTAAATATCTGCGATTTACCGCTGCCTAGTTTTATTTATTTTTAATTGAAGAAAAAAAAAAGTTTATAAGTTTCAAACAACGCGCCAAGCAAGAACCGCCGTACTATCAACAGCACAAACGCGCCTACTATGGGAATTGTGCTATCATATCACCGTTACCATCTTCATCATCAGTGATTGTCGCAATAAGAAAAATGGAGAATAGTAAGTACACTGTAGTGTACAGTACACGTTATTATTGCTTTATTTAGTATTGGAAATATCTTACTGTGAATAATTGATTAATTATTATTACTAGCACCGCGTCTTACTACCCGTTCGGGTTATACGCACTTACGCTAATGTGTAATGGTAGGGTGATTGTGAGATGAAATGGAGGACCTACAGTTTAACGTGGAATCCGAACCACGGTGGAGGCCTGGCATTCCCCACATTCACAAGGTGTCTTGTCAGAGGTGAAGGAAGGGTTTGGTAATCAAATAAATCTGTGCCGGGAAAATTTATCAATTAAACTTTACCATATTCATGTATGCCACATGAATATCATGTTATATAATAGTTCGGTACTATTTGTGGTTTCACGTAACTGCGGTAGATCTAGGAGCGTATTACCCACGGATATGGGGCCCTACTGTACAATAAAAACTCGAAATAAATGTATGTAACTAGTCCCAACTAAACTTAAAATTTGATTGCTAGAAAAATGAAAGCTTAGGTTCGTTAGCTGGGGTTAGCTAGCATATAAACCAATAGCAATTATAGCATAGCATATCTGTGTTATTGTTTTTAAAATCGACACTGCTCTAACTTTAATCCTCAATTTTAATGCTTTGTGTAAAACATTATTTTGAATGTTTTCTGTGTTATGATATTTTATGCTTTCCAAACTGTTGTATGAGTATTCTCAGGGGTACTTTAAGTATTTTAGAGAGGAGGGGGGGGGGTGAGAGAGAGTCGCAACAATGAGTTTTATTAGTTATAAAATATGTCAGACAAGCGTAAGGGAATGATATACAATGCCTATTACCTCCCAATATTGACGTACGCTGCAGAAACGAGGGTAATGAAGGAACAGGATAGAAGCAGAATGCAGGCGAGTGAAATGAGTTTCTTGAGAAGCAAAGTGGGACAAAATTTGACAGGATGAGAAATGAGAGAGTAAGAAGAATAGAAAAGGAAGAGCCAGTCCAGGACAGGATATAGAAGACATGACTAAGCTGGTATGGCCATGTTAGAAGAATGGAGAGGGAAAGGATGCCCAGGAGGATATTGGTTATGGAGGTGGGGGTAAGAGGCCGAGAGGAAGAACAAGGGACAGATGGCAGAAGGGAGTAAGGAGGAGTGTTGAGGATAGAGGGGAAGACTGGGTCAAGGTGGAGGGAGAGAGGTGGGGGGAGTAAAGGAGGTGGTGGAGAATCTTATGTTCCAAACAGATCCAGCCAGTGGATAGAAGCTGTTCATGATGATGTGGATAAAATATGTTTTGATGATAGCTATGCTATTCAACAAATTAACGTAGATTTGGTCGTTGTGACTTGGACTTCTATATAGGCCTTTATCGCCCTTTGTCACGGTTTTGTTTAGCTTAGCATATCTAGAATAAACGTTTATGCTTTACAAAATAGTAAACATTTGTTTCTTTTAGTTTAAGGTGTCCGCCTCCGTAGGCGAGAAATTGTCGTGCAGAAGTTCAGCTCTTACGCAATATTTAATTAGGGACCCGTTATTTTACATTTCACGTCAAAATGAAGTCGATGCTGTCTCCAGGGCTCTTTTTCCTTAAAAAACTTATATTTTGAATTTTATACATAGGAAAAAAAAATGTAAATCTAGCTCTTTCTCAACGACATTTTAAACATATTTTCAGAGCCATAAGACTAAGCTTGATGAAAAATAGCTCTAGATACAGCTATTAATTATTAATTAATCCAAACAGATATTAATTTTCTGATAGGCTCACAACAGAAAATTTTAAGATATTTGAAAATTCTTTTTGTTGATTTGAAGAGTCGAAGTTACTATTTTTATACTAGACAATGTTGCTACCATGTCATTTACTTGGCCGGAAAAGACAAGAGAGGCAAATAATGAATTATAATAATCATTTCCTTCTCTTTTATGCGCATGCGCGCTTTTAGTTTACTATTCCTCTTTGCCTTGATTGTTCTTTCTCTCCAGGCACAGAGGACAGGGCTGATTGTCTACACCCAATATAATTGCCGAGGGAACTGCAGGTCTTATGAAGCAAAGATTTATCTTCGCTCTCTCTCAGTTAACTGTTGCCAAATCTCCTCGCTTTCGCTTATATCGGAAGGTGGTGTGCTGGGGTAAAAAAGGAGCTATTGGCAACCTCGACTAACCAGCCTTGCGAAACTTGTCTTATCTTTGAGGGGCGATTGACCAGACAAAATGAGAAAATGGCAAGCTTGTTTCTCAATGGTACCCATGCACTTCCCTCAGATATGATATTCACTATAGCCAGACCAGTGGCCTCAAATTCAAGTTGTGCTAAGGGCAAGATTCACAAAGCTAGAACGTGTTGCGGGCCATAGGCCTTTAGAAACATGCTTGCTTAGTTTTGTTTTATTATTTTGTACCTCACATACTAATTGTTTGTACTGAACACCGGGTAAGAGATCAGGATGGTGGAGTTGAGAAGAAATGTACTTACATTTGTGGGGAGGTAGAGTGGGAAAATAATCATGAAGATCATTCTCAGTGCACTCACCCAGCATCCGAGCCCCAAACTTTCCGTCACTGGCAAACCCAACCAGACGAAACTGACGATGGTTTAAAATGGTGTCCACCGATGTGGGTCTAAGATAGCTATTTAATCCTATAAATATAACACTCTAGTGTCATTATAATTTTGAATAACAAAATCCACTTAGATTTTTTTTAATGCGTGAATTTTTATTTACCTAGTTTAAAAAGTACTTCTTAGAATATTTCTCTGTCCCACATTAGATTATCATTGACTCTGGCCCTCTTGTGCTCCGGGGACACTGTAAGGGCGGAAAGCCAAGATAGTAGAAACAATTGTCACCAGGTGGCATTGATAGAGTGCTAGGCGTTCCCCGAAGGCGGAAGTAAATGTTTGTTAGTGGCGGTTAGCCAATAGTACTATTATAAAGTTATAAACACAGCTGCGACTTTCACTTTGAAAAACAGCGAGGATTGTAGCGCACGGCAAAACAAGTAAGGAGGTTGGTCACTCTACTTTTGATTTGAAACAACATGCATACAAACGGGCTGATTAGACAACGTCGAACCTTTTACCCGACGAACCTTCATTTGAAATTGCACGACGTGCGATTCAACACAAAATGAAGACAATAAAGGTGGAGGTTTGTCTGCTCTGACCGGGTTAGACAAACTATATTAGAATATTATTCATCATCAATTTTTGGTAACAAATAATTTTGTCTTAGCATATTCTTATATTTATTAAGTTTTTCTTATTCATAATATTCTGACAAGGGTGGTTCAATTTGGTAATAATAGGTACATTTGGAATTTACAAACGTCTACTAAAATTACCACCTAAAATGATTTAAGCTTGAATATATTTTAAAGTTCTCCCCATACAAGCGCCAATTTAGGAGGGAAAGGAAAGGCCAGCGCCCCCACCCTACCTCGTGCCCCATTTCTTCATTTTAATTTATTTTTACAAGCTCACTACCATGTTTTAAATTTCTTTCTTGTACGGGTCAGACTTAAAAGCTCACACAATCCATACACACATTTGTTCAGCTTATGTTGCGAATGTTTTATTATGCTAATGAATACGTGTCAAGTTTGTTTATGAAAAATGTAGGTTATAAATGTTTCTCTAGAAACTCGGGTGGAATTAGTGGTCTTTGGGTTATTTATTTTTTTGTGATAAAGTTTGAAATTTCACATTAATGATAAATTTCAATATAAACAAACCACTTCTGTATTAAAACGAATATTATTATGAGGTAATAGAATAGCTTTTTATCATACCAAACCGGTGTTAACCCGATTTGGCTCTTTAGGGTTGTATTATATGTAAAAGTTGAAACAAGGAGATGCACTTTCCCCATTTATTTTTAATCTATCCTTAGATTATACTATTAGGGTAATGCAAGAGAGTAGGGAAGGTTTGACACTAAACAGTACAGTTCAGCTATTAGGATGCGCAGATGATCTAGCTTTGTTGGGCAATAGTAAGGAAGCTGTTGCAAGAAATGAAGAAATTTTACCAGAGGCTAGTAAGGAAATAGGTTTAGAAGTGAACACTGAAAAGACTAACATAGAGAACATAGATTTTGGACGATTTTGGAGATTACTGCGAACAACACATTATTTTACACGGTTAATGAGTTTAAATATACTAAAGGAAATTTTAACTAGCGATAACAATACTGGTGACCTGGCGGTCTAGGGGTAAGGTGTCAGACTTCTGTGCTGGCGGCCGGGGTTCGATCCCAGGTCCCGGCAATGAGTTATCTGATTACCAAACCCTTCCTTCACCTCTGACAAGACATCTTGTGAATGTGGGGAATGCCAGGCCTCCACCGTGGTTCGGATTCCACGTTAAACTGTAGGTCCTCCATTTCATCTCACAATCACCCAACCATTACACATTAGCGTAAGTGCGTATAACCCGAACGGCTGTTAAGACGTGGTGCTAATAATAATAATAATAATAATAATAATAATGATAACAATACTACATTGGAAATTAGAGAAAGAATAGGCTACAGTCGGTATATGCATCTCTTACTCAGTCAAGTTTTTGACATCTCGCTAGCTTTTAAGGAATGTAAAACTCAGGATATATAGAGTAATAATTTTACCAGCTCTCTAACATAATAATAATAATAATAATAATAATAATAATAATACTTAGCACCACGTCTTACTACCCATTCGGGTTATACGCTTAAGTACTAATTACGCGAATGGGCTAGGAATTGGGAAGGATGGATATTGAGGAAGTGAACCCGCATTTGCGTGGAGGAAGAGTGGAAAGACATTTAGGAAAAGCCAGCCCCAGTTCACCCGACTTATATTCAAACCTTGATCTCCCCGTCCTCGGCTGTCTAGCTCAACACGAAACTTGCGTGTTAGCTAACTACGCCACCGAGGCGGGTGGTTCTCTATCGATGTGAAACTAGGTCTCTTACCTTTTAAAGTAAAAAAAAGCGAGAAATTGCCACGCAGACCTTCAGCTCTAATGCAATTTTTAATTATTGATTCGTAATTTTAAAATAAGATTCACACAAAACAAAATAAAGCCTAAGGATTCCAACTGGGTTCTTTTTTTTTAACAACCCTATAGTTTGTGTTTTATTAATAGAAACAATGTGTGAAAATCTGACATTAGCTCATTTTAAACTACTTTTTTAATCATATTTGTGGAACTAAGAGACTAGGCTTGATAAAAAAGGGAGATAGATCAGGCCATTCTTTAACAAATACAGTCATTATTTGACAGGCTAATAATATACAGTTTTAAGGTATTTGAGAACTAGTAGCGAGCTTTTCTATTTACCCTGCAATCAGAAGTTTCATAATTTTATTTCTCCTCTTTCATATTGACATTAAAAAAAGTTTTAGGTGAAGGGCGAAGGGGAATATAAGCTTGGACAGAATAGGGAATTAGTCACATAAAACGACACAGACTGTATTTTAAGCGGTGTGTCTTGATAGCGATTGATACTTTATCTATGAGTGAAGCAGCTAGCTATACGGGCTCGTTAGATAGGCATGGCTGCGAAAAGAGCACGTGACTGGCGAATTTTTGAGAAACTCTGCACTAAAACTATAATAGTGATTTTTATAATTTAATGTATTTGTTAGAATTGATAACACTATTTTGTAGTGTTTATATTTTAAATAAACCCTTGTTTTAAAAGTGGGTGAAATTGTTATAAACCCAAGCTAAGACTTGTTTAATGGATGTAATTATTTTCTATTGTAGTATAGATAGTTGGTTTCACTGGGTTGAGAAAGGAATCGCTAAATACACTTATAATAAATTTGAGTTTCAATAATTACATGAAAAAAACCCTGCTAAACACAAATAGTATAGATTTTTTTTCCTGAACTACAATAAATTTTATTATCTAAGAAACTATGTCTTTTGTTTTATTGTTATAGTTTGAGCACTCACCGAGGTAATCCAAATAAATTAAAATTAGAAATCCTCTCTTGACTATACTCTTAAGTAATTGGCAAGGGCAACAACGTTAATGACCTCCCCATTTATTCGGACTCACGAGAGTGGTAAAAAGTAAAATGGGACACGATTAATTTTTTTTTAAACCTTAATGCAAGACTGCTTTTAACTTTACTCTACCAAAGTACATGCTAATTGGTACTAATTTCTTTAATTTTAGTATTGGGGAGTTAAATAACCTTGCGTTTTCCCAGCATAAGAGCAAAGCATATCTAGTTGGGTAGCCAGCCATTTTCAACAGAAAATAATCTTACTTTAAACTCACACTTTTTTTTGCTCTAAGTATTCAACGTATACTATTTGAACTAAGGCTTGTTTTGCAGAAGCAGCTTAACAGGATAAGTAAAATGGACTAATTCATGGATACCATTCACAACGACCATATCTGGGAGCTATTTTATAACACCTTGCCTAAAGAGCATAGACGAAATAACAGGCTTTTAAAGAGACGGGTGACCTGGCGGTCTAGGGGTAAGGTGTTAGACTTCTATGCTGGCGGCCGGGGTTCAATCCCCGGTCCCGGCAAAGATTTATCTGATTATCAAACCCTTCCTTCACCTCTGACAAGACATCTTGTGAATGTGGGGAATGCCAGGCCTTCACCGTGGTTCGGATTCCACGTTAAACTGTAGGTCCTCCATTTCATCTCACAATCACCCTACCATTACACATTAGCGTAAGTGCGTATAACCCGAACGGGTAGTAAGACGCGGTGCTAATAATAATAATAATAATTTAAAGAGACGGATTGGCCCTGCACAATTTCAATTTTATGCTACAACAATTTTTTAAAATAATATTTTGTGTAATTTTATCCTCATATTCCTCGGGTCCAATTTTCAAATTTAGAATTATAATTATTTTTTATCATTTGTGGTGGTCTTTGCAATACACGATTAAAATATTCCAATTTTCTACAAAACCCAGAACTTATTTTTCTATCAGTTTTTGAGATTTTAGCCTCCATTCCACCCTATTTTCCAAATCACTATTAAAAAATTAAAACACTATCTTAATTTTATATTTATCTGGGTTAGCCAATCTACCTTCCTGAAAAAATTCAATTCTCTATCCCTCCAAATTTTATTCTCTTTTTAGGTTTTGGAAATTTATATTCCTCACTCTCCCCCTAACCCATATTCACCGATTTTTGTTTTGAAATTATAAATTGTCAGAATCTTTTAGTTATTTAAGTTTGTCCTTATACATGTATGAAAAATACCAATTTTCTAGCATGTAGGAAGGGTTTTATTCCAATAGTTTATGTTTTTTTAACTGCTAGTAATGGAGAGATGGGGTATGAATCTAGATAGGATATCCTAAGTGGTTTTTTCTTAATGGTTTTCAACTCCCTCTCCATGCAAATGCGGGTACACTTGTTCTATAATCTAGTTTTACTCATCTTTAGCATACTATCTTAGTTAATATTTGAGTTTATAGCCCGAACGGGTTAAACTTCAGGACACCCTTGATAGCTAATCAAGAACTATCGATGCCACCCTTTGAAGAAGATTGTACTATATTTATATCGGGGAATTATTATATCACTTAAACAAAAAAAAGTTTTTGAAAAATAGACCTGCAAAAAAACTGGTCTTTTTTCGGAATCCCTTCCACCCTAAGCATCAAACTCACAATTAATGTAAGGGCAGAGATAATAATGTTGAGCTGCACACTCCACTATTTCCTTCATCACGTCAAAATCTATGCAAAGTGTTAGTATTTTTTCTTTGTTCTAGTGTTAACTGAAGTAGTGGTTGAGTGGTTGATGGTGTCAGGCTCACAAAATATATATAATAATTAAATGCTCAATTTCACACTCATATGATTTGTTTGGTTAGAATTCAATGAATCAGATTTATGGATTTCGATATAACTCGCAACGGCATCTAAGCGGCCCAAGGCGTTAGGGTCTTAATATAGGTGAAATAATAATAAAAAAATACGCCTAAGGTGCACATTTTCAGGCATCTCTTTGTGTCTTTGTGAAGTTTCTCTGTCTTGATGTGACATTGTTATCAAATAAATATATATAAGATTTGATTATTTCCTTTTTTTCTCTGGAGTTTAAGCTGCTTTTAATGAGAGTATTCATATTTTTGTCTGAATATTAATCTGAAAATGTTGGATAAAATCAAATAAAGATGTTGAAGGCTACCTATATGTAGGTTTTATTATGTTTAGTATACACGATTTGCCTTATAATGTGAATACAAAATAACCAACACAAAATATAGTTTCTATTTAGATTTTATATTGAAATATATTCAGTAATTATTCTTACTGTATTTAAAATTATTATTATTATTATTATTATTATTATTATTATTAGCACCGCGTCTTACTACCCGTTTGAGTTATACGCACCTACGCTAATGTGTAATGGTAGGGTGATTGTGAGGTGAAATGGAGGACCTACAGTTTAAAGTGGAATCCGAACCATGGTGGAGGGCTGGCATTCCCCACATTCACATGTTGTGATTAATACACGTCTTGTCAGAGGTGAAGGAAGGGTTTGGCAATCAGATAAATCTGTGCCGGGACAGAGGATTGAACCCTGGATCCCAATACAGAAGTCCGACACCTTACCGCTAGACCACCAGGTCACCTATTTAAAATTAATTTGGCAATCAAGTAAGACAGAAAAAAAAAATGAATTCTACATTCAATAGGAGGAGACCACATTGATCACATGGTTTAAGACAAAATATTTGAAAAACATAATTTTTATTGGATTTTAAAAGGTAATTAAAAGCATATATGTTAACCGGACGTCCAAGCTATATCAATGTGAGATTTCGGCGCATTAGGTGAAGACATTTTTGAATTAAAGAGGGACATACATAGAATAGCTTATTTTTATATACATAATAGATCATATTGTTCAAACTATAATCTCAATGATAATCAAACTGCGATCTTCTTATCTCAAATTGAAAGGTATTTCCACATATCAAGATCAATTTTCAATTTAACCATTGGTTCAACTATACAATATTATATATTAGGATACACTTTTGATAAGTGATTAAACTATTCAAAGCTAGTATTGTTCATTTAAATAATAAAAAATAATAAATTAATTTATTCGTCACCAATCAAGTCATTGAAGCAGTAGACAAGCTCTGCATTCTGAGAAGAATCATCGCCATGGATGGAGGTACAGAGTAAGATATCGAAAGCCGAATATATAAGGACAAAGATACATTTATCAGCTTGAGACCAGTCTGAAGATTCAGAGAGATAAGAATAATAGACAAACTGCGGATCTTTCAGAGCAATGGGAAGCCGGTCCTTCTATAAGGATGTGAAACACAATTAGATGCCTGTCCCATGGACTGAATACGTTCAACATATTTCTAAGGAACATACAGAGTCTATGGTGGATAAACGTAGTGTCAAATGAATAGCTGTGGGAAAAAAACAAGCAGAGGCCCATGCAACTACTGGGAATAAAATGGCGCAATAGACGTTGTCTTGGCCACTCTCACCGGACAGACCAGGATAAAGTGCTTGAAGAAGCTCTCGATGGGCAGGTTAAGGATGACTTTGCGTAGAACCGTCGACGAAGAAGGAATAATATAGGGAAACACTTGGAACGAACTTTAAAGTGTGGCAGAGAAGATAAAATTACACCAAGAAATTATTTTTAAGAAGGCAAAGAATATGCGACCACAGAGCTGGTAACTTGGTAGTCTAGGGGTAAGGTGTCGAACTTCTGTGCTGGGAATCCGGGGTTCAATCCTCGGTCCCAGCACAGATTTATCTATTAATTATTATTATTATTATTATTATTAGCACCGCGTCTTACTACCCGTTCGGGTTGTACGCACTTACGCTAATGTGTAATGGTGGGGTGATTGTGAGCTGAAATGAAGGACCTACAGTTTAACGTGGAATCCGAACCACGGTGGAGGCCTGGCATTCCTCACATTCACAAGATGTCTTATCAGAGGTGAAGGAGGGGTTTGGTAACAGATTTATCTTATTGCCAAACTCTTCCTTAAGCTCTGACAAGACGTATATTAATCACAACTTGTGAATGTGGGGAATGCCAGATCTCCACCGTGGTTCGAATTCCACGTTAAACTGTAGGTCCTTCATTTCATCTCATAATCACCCTACTATTACACATTAGATTAAGTGCGTATAGCCCGAACGGGTAGTAAGACGCGGTGTTTATAGTAATAATAATAATAATAATAAGTGGCCAATATAAATAATTATAAATCTTTATGCAAAGTGAAATATACTGTACGTAGTATTTACTTGTATCTGAAATAAATATAATTTTACCAAGTAACGTAGACTACAGTTTCAGTAATGAAAAGTTTCTGGCTTTCCGTTGAACTTTGAATGAAAAGCCAAAGAGCTTCTTTCACGATATTACACATAGATAGAGTACAACTTCGTTCATCGAAAATTTCCTAGAAAATCTTTACGTAGACCTATCACCAATTTTTATATTACGTGAGATAATATTTTAGAAATATACCGTGGGTGTAGATATACAATGACTGGGTTCAATTTAATAAAGCTTTATACACAAACAAAATAATAGTACAGTCTTTGTAAAATATGGTAGTTTATTATTTGTAATTCTTATCGAGCTGCACATCTATCAGACAAACAAAAACAATATTTGAAAACAACTATCCCTCACCGGTGGGACTGTGGTATAAATGCCAGTGAGGGGAGTTTGGGATTTGAATCCAAGCTAGGTGTACTATAGGTCTTAACCCTCAATGGTTACACACTATCCTTCAAAGCCAGTTTGGTTGCTTATTCTCAATTATATTATTCTCATACATATTCAATTAGTGCAACTAAATGAGCATAGGCCCAACAAATCTTGAGACACGAAAAAAAGGGTGTAAACTCGTTTTTTGTATACTTATTTTCTAGTGGTGTATCTTAAACCGCTTATTATCAATGTTGGATGTTTTTAGAAGTATTTAAGATTCTTTTATATCATATATCATATATATATATATAATTATGAGTTTTAAACATTTTCATAACAGCACGAATAACAACCATTTCCAAACTAGAACTAATCGAATTTATAAATCCAATCCGAAATGCGATTGCAACGTTTGAATATATCATTTGCAATTAGCGATGCGCAACTGAAGTGGATGATCAGTGTAATAACCCATCAGATATGCTTAGGGAACATTCTACTCTATTCAGGATATTTAACCTTTAATTAACCAGCGCAGTAACGACCTTATTACACTGATGACAAGTCCTCGCGACTGGAGCGTTTACAGCGCGGGAAGAGAAGCAGTCGGCCAGACCATAACGGTTATGTTTGAGACCGCGACGTTTGATGGCATATCTTGCTTGGTAAAGAACATCGATTAACCACTTTACACAACTAATGTAAAGGATAAGTAGGTTAAGTATCAACATTTAAGGGTGTAATTATTACAGTTTTTAATAATTAATAGGTGACCTGGCGGTCTAGGGGTAAGGTGTCGGACTTCTGTGCTGGTGGCCGAGGTTCAATCCTCGGTCCCGGCACAGATTTATCTGATTACCAAACCCTTCCTTCACCTCTGACAAGACATCTTGTGAATGTGGGGAATGCCAGGCCTCCACCATGGTTCGGATTCCACGTTAAACTGTAGGTCCTTCATTTCATCTCACAATCACCCTACCATTACACATTAGCGTAAGTGCGTATAACCTGAACGGGTAGTAAGACGCGGTGCTAATAATAATAATAATTAATTAATTAATTTTATAATTATCCTTGCTAAATCACTATGAATGTAGCTAATATTACAGTTTTTGTTGAATATATCTGTGTGGACACTACATTTGGTCAATGCTTAGTAAAATAAAAGATAAGACCAGTACTAGTACGATGCAGATATTTCACTATATCTTTGTTTAAAAATAATTAATGGCTGTAATTTACGTGCATTTTATAAATAAAATGATTGTATCAGCACTCAGTTTATTAAATAACTTAAATCTAGAACAGACACAACAACTAATCCCCGGCCGTAAATTTATCACTGTGAAAGGGGAAACCCATATTTCACCAAAGATAGATGTTTCGAACTTGCCGAGAATTGAGCTGGAGCCTCTTAGCGCATTGGAGAGATACACTGCCAACTGATCTAAGGTGTCGGACTGTTTCATGTTAAGCTCTCGAGCCCCCCTATACCCACCCCCCGTTCATTTCTCACTACCCGTGCTCGGTCTGCATGCATATATATACACATGTACATATAACGCTAAAGTGGTAAGGATGAGAACGATAAGAGTCGTAAAGTAAATGTATCTACATTTCCATAGAAGTTTAGTGGGAAACAATTTAGTATAAAACACCCCCAGTGGGTACATACCCAGCTTGGATTCGATTCCTGACCTCACCATAACGGCAAACCAGTATAAATGAACTCGACAAATAGACGCTGTGCCTACTAGTGCGGGTTCACGTTAAGTAGTTTTATTCACTCCGATTGGACCCTTTACATTTTCATGATAAGACTA
This sequence comes from Timema shepardi, assembly GCA_902151425.1. Lineage (NCBI taxonomy): Eukaryota > Metazoa > Arthropoda > Insecta > Phasmatodea > Timematidae > Timema > Timema shepardi. The sequence goes on from CABFVX010000308.1 coordinate 134,262, forward strand.
ACCAATCATAAAAGTAGTTAGCAGATGCCCTTACTGGTGTGCAGGCGGACTGAATGTAAAGCTCCTCTAGTCTGGATTTCTAGTGGGTGAAGGTCGGTTGTGTTAAGAGTAGTTTTTGGTATAAGGTTTCCCACGATTCTTTTAAGCAAATTTGGGTATGCATCCTATAAGTTCTTCTTTCCTCAACCTCCCTCCAATAGTGTAATTAAATATGTATAGCCCGGCCGTTATTCAGACGTCAAGCTAACAAAAATATAGCAGGGTTTATTTTAGTACCTATTATTTAACTTAATTAAGATAAATAGGTACTATTATAAATGTTCAGGAACAAATAGTAGTCTAATTAAATGAATATATCTTCTAATTGGATGAAATGATTGCTTTCCTGGAGATAACAAATATGGCGGTTTCCAAGAGCGACCTAATTAACTGCTTCAGCGCACACGACCCGTCAAAAATTTAGAATGAACCGGTAGATAAGATAGAGTCTACTTTATTTACGAAACACTTGGCTCGTAAATTCTTAATCTGTCACCATGAGCCAGACCTTAAGCAAAGGAAGTTAAAAAAAATATAGTTTTAATAATGTTTCACTCCATGCACAAAATATTATCAGAGATAGAGCGAGTGAATTGAAATTTGTTAGATGTTGTACTCACAACTTTGATAAAAACTTGAATCCCTCCCTTTCTATTCATATTTATACTTCCGTAAGGATGTTAATATTCAGTTAGAAATTATAGAACTTGGCAAGTAGCAAATGGGTTATTTTACAGATCTCAAGCTCAGGAACTGGACCGGAGTTGAATTAGTTTTTCTCTAACTTGCACTCAATCACCTGTTTTCCCTTTTAGAGAACGTGACGTTGGGGCCGTATCTATATACCTGGGTTTGGACTCAAGCCATAGATGGTGACGTCAACCCTAGCCTCCCCCTCTTCCACATACCCAACCCCTGTTTACCCCTACTCCCCAGCCTTCTCCCGTGACCTGCGCAAGGAGGGACATGTTGAACAATATGTGTCTAATAAAATGTTTAGAACCAATTTTAGAGCGAAAACCTGCAGCCAACTCTGTAAAGCTCAACTACAGCAGCCCCATGGCTTCTTTGGTGCTGACTGACAGCTTTAAAAAGTTACCAGACCAAATTACGTATCCCTACGCCGCACCAGATGATCTGCAAAAACATGTGTTTAGCAGCTGTCACTTCTTAAAGTAAAAATTTAGGTATATACCTAAATGTTAATTGTCAGAAGTCAGCTGTGAGCTGTCAGTCAGCACCAAAGAAGCCATGGGGCTACTGTATAAAACAATTTTAACATAGAGGGTATTTTATGCTAAATAATTAAACATAAGGACCAATAAATATCGCTATATGAAATTAAATCATAATAGCTATGATTAGTATAAGATAAATATATTATTATTATATTTTACAATTTGAACATTACAAAAGTCTGGAAGACCACAATAGGCCTACCTTAATAAATTAAATTAAATGGAATACTAACATGTACTAAAACAATGGATTGTTTTGACAATGAAAACTCTTGAGGATGACCTCGGTGGTTTTGGGGTAAAGTGCTCGCTTCAGGACCCGATATTTGATGTTCATGGGTTCAAAACAAGTAGAGGTTGAAGTATTTTTCTTGAGCAATAAAAATCGGTAGTACAACTTTATTCAGAGGGGAAGAAAAGCAGTCGGTCCCATTTAGATTGTGGCATGTTAAAGAATCCTGGAAGTTATGAGAAAATAACTTTCCCAGGAAAATTGGTAGGCCTCTTCACACTCACCCAAATAAATTCTTGTGTGCTGATACAGTCAGTCAATTCAAAAAGTGTATGTTAGGTAAATCAAATAAATACTAATAAAACTCACGAGACTAATTTAATAGCTGATTTATGAAAATGTTATCGAAATAACTTACCGAGATTGACAATTGTAAAGAAAAACTATAAACCTAGAATGATAAACAAATACCAATAAGATAACAATAATATAATGTAAAATTATATATATTATTTTTTACATAAAAACACGAGTATATAGAGAATAGGTATTAGAGACCACACTATAGGAAATTTACCTGCACTTGCGAGGAGAGACAGCATACAGTTACGATAATATGATGATGCGTGTTGCATCTCAGCCCCTGAAGGTTTAGGCATCCTTCCCGTCTCCCCCTCGCCTCTTAAACCCTTCACAAGGACTGTAGCAGAAGTCACCTTCCTTTAAGACCGTAATGCCTGGTTATGCTTGAGCGAACCAATGTTAGGACAACCCCAACCTCCAATTCCCATCTTTATGACCACTATTACTAGGAGTTGATTCAATTACACATCAATATCCCATATTTATGACCCCTATTACTAGGAGTTGATTCAATCACACATCAATATCCCATCTTTATGACCCCTATTACTAGGAATTGATTCAATTACACATCTATATCCCATATTTATGACCCCTATTACTAGGAATTGATTCAATTACAAATCAATATCCCACTCTTATGGACGCTATTGCTAGGAGGTTATTTAAACCAACCTTCAGTTCTCTTTCTTACGGGCCACTTTTGCCAAGGGTTGATTCAAGAACAGCTATTATTCCAAGGTTATAAATGACTGTGAATGTAAACCAGTCTGAACTTGTCTATTACTCTCCAAGACGTCATCCCATTTATTCGGCCAGGAAAGGACGTTTTCACCCTTAAGAACAGACACTAATCACCCTAATCAAGTCAGCTTTAAAGGATGTCCACCGATCCTGGCTGAATTCATACACCTAAGAAGAAAAATGCTTAAGTAAATAACCTTAATGTGTTTTTACCCAGTAATATCATTTTAAATGATGCAGCATCTGGCATTCTTGCATTCAACCGTTTAAAATCTTTAATCACTTAGAATGTATTATACAATACTACGAATTCCAAGCAAATGCATATGCATGATGGATGTACCTTTTCATACCTAAGAATACTTTCTAAACATAATTAGCATTTTTAGAAAAATAAAATTTAATTGTAAGTGAATTTAAGTTGTACAAGTTGTACTAGATTGCCGTTAAAGGAACATAAATATGTAATATAAATATAATATATGCACAATATTTAAATAATAATTGTAAAAGATTTGATAATGATAATTACGAGTTATGATATATTTTAGTTATGAATATATTGAAATTGTAACAAACATCTAAAAACTAAGTACATTTTAAAATTTGAGTAGATTACACTTAAAATTAAGTTTAAATAATCAAAGGATGATGTGACTATGCACGTATTGAATATTAATGTATTACTCTTGAGCAATGACAGACAAATTCTTACATTTGAAAAGTAAACATTTAATTTATTTCTTAGCTGTAGTTTCCTGTTCCTTGATTTATGGCTGCAAGAGCTGCACAATTATTTTGATGACATGTTTCAATTCACCAGCAGCAGCATCATCCTTATGTATGATTAGAAAGAAAGAACACACCGAATGAAATCTATGGTCAAGACACAAACAGGACATAGGGGATGCTCTACCTAACATTTTGGGATAGGGAATGTGTGGTCTGTGAAGCCAGCTAAGTGGGATATGGACCTAAACCTGTTTAATACTGTTACTGATGTCCAGTTTATTTACAACTAATCATTACATGTAATTTATTTACATTTAGTTGTAACATTACGTATAGGTAATACTGTACAGTATACCATATCTTTGACAAACCCGAGAAAACTTAACATTTCATATCTCAAAATGACGGCCACCAACCCCAATGCAAGCATGACATCGCGTACGAGGTTCTGCCGCACCCATTCAAATATCCCATGCGTGTTGCGAATCACATAACAGGCGACGACAATCCTTGCAACCAATCCCAAATTTGTATCTATGGGGGTCTCATACAAAAGTGATTTGAGATATACCCGTACGAAATAACCTTCCGGCTCCCCCCCACATGCATAGGCCCATATCCCCCGTACCTGGCTTCACAGGCCACACGTGTCCAATCTAAAAATGTTCGGTAGAGCATCCCCTATGTCCTGTTTAATTTTTTCACGCTTTCACTGAAACATCCTGTATTGTGGGTTCTTCATTTCATCATTGATCATTAATCAAACTATATCGTAAACTAATCGTCACTATACATGATACTTACATAAAATGTAGTAATATTTTAATGATAGGATTGAAGCATTATTTAACCTATGACTATATTTCAATCGCTGTAGCATTACATTATTACTTAACATTTTATCATAGTCTATTTATCGTAATTTTGCGTCGTAATTATATATTATCACACCAGATCTACTTATGTACAGATGAACAGTCATTTAAGATATTTATTGACATTAATTGATTGAAACTATGTCTTTTACCTACACAACGTTTCATTTGAGCAGTCATTTCAGAGTACCACTCAATGCTTATACATTTGTTAATAATCCATTAAAAAAAATATAATCCCTATACAACATTAGACCAACCTTTATTGATCAGAGCCATACATCACACTTTCATGACATATGATAATTCTTCATTAATAAGAGTAATGGATTCTACGACATTTTACTAGATCATGGTCCATCGGTCCAAATCATGCCTCATGTATATAATATATTTGGCCATCGTTCATTGATCAGAACCAGATATTTGCTTATCTTCAATTGATTATTCCATAATTCGTGCGAATAGTTATGCATCGTTTTTAAAAGATAGTTGATCATAACACATTTTTCAGACACCCTTTAGTAATACATTTGATCATTCTTCATTGATCGTATACATTGTACTTCATGCCTGATTAAAATTATTAGATATATGATCATCATACATTGATCAGATCCATGCAACATTATTAAACGTTTCATGTACTTGAACATAATTCACTATCTGAACCTGCCAACAAAATATCTTTAGAGAAAATTAAGCTTAACTTAACCTAACCTAACCTTATCCTATGCGCTAAGTAAGAAACACAACAACAGGAATACTTATTGAGCTGTTAAGTGAAAGTATCTATCTGGTCATTGCATGATCAGACTTACATATGAGTATGATAAGTATTGGAGATTGAACGGTCTAAGGCGCTGGGATATAAATATATACATATATGTATATACTACTGGTATATGCAATATAAATGATTCGATTATGGGGAGTTCAAGTTCCGATTCTTGGATGAATATTTATATATATATATATATATATATAGTTATTTGTATATTTACTTTTACAAATATATAAAAATATTAATCCAAGAATCGGACTTTGAACACTCTAATCGAATCAGTTATATTGCATGTACCAGTTATATATGTATCTATAAATATGTATATGTACATCTATATGTGTATGTGTATATGTGTTAATGTATATATATATATATAATGCATATATAAGTTTTGTAGTAGATTTTTTGAGGTCTTGTTCAAATTGAAGTGTCCTGTCTCTTGTAGTCTACTTTCTTTGGTTTATTAATCAACGTTTGTCCTTGGTGTCCAACTGATGCCTTGTGTTAGGTTGGATGATTGATTTGAAAAGAGTATTCCACGTTTATATTAGAAAGTATATGCTTATTAGTCTATCCAATTGATAAGAATAGTATTACAAGAAACAATATTTCAACTTCTATAACTGGAGGTTGGAATGGAAGGTTTGTAGAACACTATTGTGCAGTGAGATATCTAGTAAACCTCTAAACCTGGAGGTTGGAATGAAAGTTATGTAAAACAATATTTTACAGTGAAATAAGTAGTAAACCTCCCTACCTGGAATTTAAAGTGAGTGGGTCCCGTCTCCCAGTGGCTGCCCACGCTAGCGTCAGTTGTGGTCCCGCGACCCGTATGATCTATGGTGTCGCGTGATGTAGTCACATAATTAAACGATTGATTGTAGTGGAACATTACAAAGGGTGGTGAAGTATATCGAAGTCTGTTGAAGTCTTGTTTAAATGTGTTGAAATCTGTTAAAGTCTTGTTGAAGTGTTATTGAAGTCAAATATTATTTTTTTGTGAAAGGCCAAATGTCTAATAACTATAAAGCTTGACTCTATCAGGTATGATGAAGGATATGATCAGCGAAATATAAATAAATGTATTATATTTATCAATCAATAAGGAATTATCAACTATTAAAAAAACCGGTAGGCCTCTAAACTAGATTTATTTATAGTATGATCCATGATGCATGGTATGTTGTGTTCTATGATGCATGCTATGATCCATGATGCATGGTATGTTGTATGATGCATGCTATGATCCATGATGCATGGTATGTTGTATGATGCATGCTATGATCCATGATGCATGGTATGATCCATTATTTATGATTCAAGATAGATTTCGTGATCTGATAAGTTACACATGACTAAATGTTTAGACAATATGATGTAGATTAAAGTATATAGAGTATTTGCTGTTTAGAGATGATAGATAATATGTTTATTTCCCAAGTCTGTAAAATACCATCTGGATGAGCTCACCTTTTAAACATTTGTACTGTGTAAGACAATATAAGTGAAGAGTGAGGTCAGCTTACCTATCTAAACCTCTTCCAAGGCAAAGGGAATGTCCTTTTACCGTTGTGGAGGAGTAGTTGTGGTTTTATATTATAAATAGTTAGAAGGTGACTCCATTATACATTAGCATTATCTTCAAGAATAAGAAGTGTAAGGTTTAATGCAGTATTAGAGATTAAGAATGAGTCATACATTATTTAATTGGATGAGAATATATTTTTACGGACGCTAGTGTCGGAACGTTGGCTAGCCGTAAGATATATATTGGCCCCTATAAGATAGGAGTTAAAGAATATTAAAGATTAGGAAGTGTACATACAGTTGAGAAGGTATATCCATTCATCATCAGCATTTGATTAAAGGAGAAGTGTGTAGTAATAGACACTACACCACATTTATAGTGAGGAAATTCACAGTTACAAGATCATCTGTTTAGCGTCAAGAAGTTGGCAAGCCGTTGGACACATGACATAAGGCCATTTTCAGACCAGCGGGATTATTTAAGGGATACTAGGGGGATGTCTTTTACAAGCAAGAAAAAAATGGGTTTTTTAGATTGCATCTTCTGTTCTCACGCTCTATTATTTATTCATTACGTATATCTATAAATATATATTTGTCTTATATTCATATTCTTTTAAAATGAGAGGTGAATGATATTTGGAGCTAGAAAGTACACGTAAGAATCAATGAGCTGGTATGAAAAAGTATTATTTTTTTTAAAGATAATATTGGTTAAATGTACATTATTTAATTAATCTTAGCCTATTTTTTCTCTAAGATAATGAATAACTTTTAATATTGTCTATAATATATACATAAGGATCAATGGAGTTTGTAAGAAATGGTCTTATAGTCTACTTTAATGGCGTATCCATTAAATATACTATATTATTTGTCTTAGTATATTCTTCCTCTAAAACCCAATAAAGGAGATTAGTGTGTATAGATTATTCATAAGGAGTAATGAGGTTATGTGTCCTTAAGATACCATTAATTAAATATATATTGTGCATTTATTCGTATTTGCCACTTCTTCCACTAAGCTATTCATATTTTTTAAATGCTCACATATGAGAAGGTCTATAATGCACCCGCATTTGCTTCGATCGTGTAATATTATAGAATACATCCTTATTGAATAATATTTTTAAAGGTTTGAACATAGTAAAGTGGTTTTCCGTATCATTTAAAATTATTGTACTTGGTAAGAATACTTGAAGGTTTTTTTTACCCGAGGAGTTGTCATCATGGTTAAAACCATTTAGGGATGCTCTCTTGGGTTTACGACTTTACCAAGGATCCAAGGACATTCTACTAAGTGAACATGTTTATGATGATTGTAAGGCTTTTGACTTAAGCAGTTGACATCGTGGATAGAAGAGTTTTTGATCAACCTCTTAGGTGTATGATCTCATCGAGGAACGAAAAGCGGTCTTCGAAGCTGAAATTATGTTTATGACGACTCATACCATCTGGTTTGAGGGTCGGACAACGCCCTCTCCTGGCCGTTAAAATTTAGATAATTCTTGAAGGATAATAGACAGGTTCTGACTTTTATAATCACATACATTTATAGCCTTGGAATAACAACGGTCCTTGATTCATCCTTTGAAAAAAGAAGAATAACTAAGGGTAGCGTTTGATCATCCTCTAGCAATAACGTCCATAAGAGGGTTATTAAGAAGTGTGGTTGAATTAACTACTACCGTTAGCAAACATAAGGATTGATGGTAGGGGGAGGGGGGGTGGTAATAACATTGGTTCTCTCAAGAATAACTAGGAATTATAGTCTTAGGGGATGCGTACTCTCCCTCCAGTCCTGGTGAAAGGGAAGTGGGTAAGAGGAAGAGAGTTAGCTGGGATTGATGAGTAGGGTGGGATGGTCATAGCATTGGTTTTCTTAAGAATAACTAGGGATTATGGTCTTAGGGGATGCGTACTCTCCCCCCAGTCCTGGTGAAAGGGAAGTGGGTAAGAGGAAGAGAGTTAGCTGGGATTTAGCCCTTACGCATTAACAAAAATCATAAGAATCATTTTCAAAATTTTTCAATAAAAAAAGTTCATCAGTTAACTAACCTCGATTTGATGGCTAGGGTCAAAGTAACAAAATGTCCCAAGGTGTAGGTAGATGAGATATAATAACCAAATTTGAACAAAATCCATAAAACCGTTTTGGATCCGCGGCCATGGGCAGACAGAATGGTAAAATCCACCTTTTTGGGTTAGGATTCAAATAAAACTTTAGGATCCCTCTTAATCCAGAGAAAGATTTTCTTAACGATTATTTATTATTATTATTATTTAGCACCACGTCTTACTACCCGTTCGGGTTATACGCTTTAAGTACTAATTACGCGAATGGATTATGAATTGGAAGGTTGAATTAGAGGAAGTGAACCCGCATTTGCATGGAGAGAGAGTGTAAAACCATTTAGGAAGAACAACCCCCAGTTCATCCGATCGAGATTCGAACCTCAATCTCCCCATCCTCAGCAGTAGAGCTCAACACGACAAGTGCGTTAGCCAACTACGCCACCGAGGCGGGTCTTAACGATTACAATACTTTCTCTTGATACAAGACACAATTTGATAACGGGCTTAGTTAGGAAAAAACACCGTGGCAATAAACTATAATGGAGAATGGGGTGATTCCTGGATAGCTAAGTGGGGTAGAACATTGACGTACTAAGCCATAGGTCCCGGGTTTGATCCACAAATCCAGGTTTCATTTTTAAATTTAAAGAGTATAATAATCTAAAAGATCTGTTTATCCACATGCATTCTACATTTTATAATGATAACCAGCCGTTTTAAATTTGTTTTGAATCATTAATCAAAATACATTTCTGTTGGCATTTGAATGGTTTCGCTTCTTAGAAAGATCGTGGTTGCTGTCAATTTTTGGGAAAACGTGTGAATCAGGCTTCACGGATGCAAAATAATATCCGCAGAATTACAAACACTAACATTTTATAGACAAGATCTCAGGATATCAGGTCAAAATGTTGGTGTATAATGCCCCATTGCCACCCTCACGAAGAAAAAAAGAAGGAATAAAATGTTCTTCTCTATGTCCCTTAAATTCAATTTCCTCACGAAGATATCCCGAAGCCATTTGCGGCAGTGTCTAGATGGTCACCCATTCTCTCGCCGCATCTCACTGTCTAAAATACAAGAAAGGAGGATATAAAAAGCAAGTGGCACTAACCGCCACCTGTTGGAAAAAGTAAAACTGCTGTGACACTTGAAACTTAGGGCAGAGTCAGATCTGTAAACGCCTTTTATTCTCCTTTACTTTAAACTCTTTGCAATCACTTATGGTGGGTGCGTCAATCCAAATAAGCTTCATTTTAAATGTGAGTTAACCCTTTCGGTCATAAATAATTGTCTTTGTCGAATAATGCTTTCTTGAAATATAATCCTTTAATTCTAATAATAATTATTACTATATCGCAGCCCTAGTCACTTCTATCGTTAATATGTATACAATATACACACAGTGATCGAAAGGTTCAAATAAAAGGTAATCTATAACAATTCCAAAACCAAAGATACTCAGATGTGCGATACGTTAAAATCTATTTCAATTTTACAAAGTACATTTTATATCTTTGGTACGTAATTGGTTCAGATAAAATCAAATTAGTCCAAGAAATATAAGGAAAAAATAGCCCTAGCCTCCAAAAAACTGCAATAGAAATGAATTTTCCATCATAGCATTCATAAAAACATGCAGAGTAACATATACAAAGTTCACACTAATTAGTGCTAAGGCTAGCCCAAACCAAATCTTTCCTGGAATAAATTCCATCTAAATTATTTGAAAACTATAAGAGCACATGTGATCTGACACCTTAGCTCAGTTGGTAGTGTCTGTCTATTAAGATAAGGGTCCCGGTTTTGATTCCCGACAGGGCAGAAAAATGTATCATTGGGGAAATGTGGGTTTACCCTTTCACAGTGAAGAATTAACGGCCGGGGACTGGATGTTGTGCCTGTCCTAGTCTTAAGATAAATTATAAGGCATATTAAGTTAGGACAAGCCTAGCAAGCCATAGGCTGGAGACAGTAATGGACATACAAGTAAGATAACGTGGGCCAGAAACAAATGAAAAGGGATTACGTTTTGTATTAAGTGTAGTAAACGTGCACTTTATGAATACGTTGGTTATATAAGCATAAGACTTAAAAAATAACCCAATAATATAAATGTAAATATTACAGCCTCCAGTCTCTTATCCAACATTTCACCAAAATATGAATTATGTCGGGGACCGAACTCGGTAACTCTTGATCACTAGTCTGACGCTCATCTGAAACCGCTAATGTGCCAAACTAGGAACAAATGTCCAATAACATAAATTGTAGTTAAGAGACCCCGCATCAATGGGTACGTGGTTTAATTATCAGGCTCATTTGGGCTTGTTTGATGGTGACTGGAGATTGGGGGTTAAAATCCCGGCTGGGTATAATTAGGGAGTTTTTTTCTCAGTTGGTTTCTCACAACCCCATCCCCTAAATGTAGGCACAACGCCTCTAATGTCTACCTCCTTCATACTGAAGCCAATAGTTCAAATATGCATGCAAACGGGTGATAAAACGCGTACCAGTATGAAAAAAAAAAGTAATGCAGAGTTAGTATTGCATTACCATAGGAAGACCATTTTGTTAGATCATAATTAATTAACATTCTAGATATTTTCTCATGCATTCATACGCCGATACATATAGTGATAGCTAGCTCATTTGGAAGATAAGAGTCAGTTTTATGGTTTAAAGAAATGTTTTTTGGCACTAGTAGTTATTATATATCTATAGACTAAATGTTTCGTCCTCCTTCTGCTTGACTGTAGTCGTGATTTTACTATATTTAAATTTGAATTAAATAGGGATTAAAAATATCATATGGTTACAGTAATTGAAACTAGGACCCTTACTTCAATGCTTCTTATGGAAAGTTCAGTGAGTTTAGAATTGGTTCACTATACGGTTAGCCAAATGTACATGCATACATACATATAAATGCATACATGCATACTTACATACATGCATGCATACATACTTACATACATGCATGCATACATACATACATACATACTTACATACATACATACATACTTACATACATACATACATACATACATACATACATACATACATACATACATGCATGCATGCATACATGCACACATACATGCACACATACATGCACACATACATGCATACATACATACATACATACATACATACATGCATACATACATGCATGCGTACATACACACTTACATACATGCATGCAAACATACATACTTACATACATGCATTCATACATGCATGCATACACTCTTACATTCATACATGCATTAATACATTCATACACACTTACATTCATACATGCATTAATACGTTCATACACACTTACATTCATACATGCATTCATACATACACACTTACATTCATACATGCATTCATACATGCATTAATACATTCATACATTCATACATTCATTAATACATTCATACATACTTACATACATGAATGCATTTATACAGGCATTCATACATTCATACATATTTACATGCATACATACATATACGTATATACATACATACATGCATACATACATACATATACGTATTTACATGCATACATACATATACGTATATACATACATACATGCATACATACATACATATACGTATATACATACATACATATACGTATATACATACATACATATACGTATATACATACATACATATACGTATATACATACATACATATACGTATATACATACATACATATACGTATATACATACATACATATACGTATATACATACATATACGTATATACATACATGCATACATACATACATATACGTATATACATGCATACATGCATACATACATACATATACGTATATACATGCATACATACATATACGTATATACATACATATACGTATATACATACATACATGCATACATGCATACATACATACATATACGTATATACATGCATACATGCATACATACATATACGTATATACATGCATACATGCATACATACATATACGTATATACATACATACATGCATACATACATATACGTATATACATACATACATGCATACATACAAAATACGTATATACATACATACATGCATACATACATATACGTATATACATACATACATGCATACATACATATACGTATATACAGACATACATGCATACATATACGTATATACATACATACATGCATACATACATATACGTATATACATACATGCATACATACATATACGTATATACATACATGCATACATACATATACGTATATACATACATGCATACATACATATACGTATATACATACATACATGCATACATACATATACGTATATACATACATACATGCATACATGTACGTATATACATACATACATGCATACATGTACGTATATACATACATGCATACATACCTGCATGCATACATACATGCATAATACCTGCATGCATAATACATACATACATGCATACATGCATACATACATGCATACATGCATACATACATGCATACATAAATACATGCATGCATACATGCATACATAAATACATGCATACATACATACATGCATGCATACATACATGCATGCATACATACATACATATACTTGCATGCATACATACATACATACATACATACATGCATACATACATATACATACATATATATGCATACATACATACATACATATACATGCATGCATACATACATATACATATACATGCATACATACATATACATATACATGCATACATACATGCATACATACATGCATACATAAATACATGCATACATACATATACATATACATGCATACATACATGCATACATAAATACATGCATACATACATATACATACATATATATGCATACATACATACACACATATACATGCATGCATACATACACACATATACATGCATGCATACATACACACATATACATGCATGCATACATATATATACATGCATGCATGCATACATATATATACATGCATGCATACATACATATATACATACATGCATACATACATATATACATACATACATATACATGCATACATACATATACATACATACATATACTCATTTATATATTTGGTATATTTAAACTCACGAAATACTTCAGAGCACGATTCCTTATTAAAAAAATCAGAATATATCAAACAACAAACATATTTTAATATTAATGTTGTTAGATAAGCATTTAACTAGAGTGGATAGTAAAAGGCGGAGTTAAAAAAATGTTTGTTTGTTGACACAGTCAACTCGGGTAAGGATACACATAATTATTATTTCCAAGAACATTAACAAAAAGCACAAAACCAACAATGAAAATATTGATTATTTTTCTCCTTACAGCATATTGCCATACGCGCTTCAAGTATTTATAAATAAAAACGGTCACGGTTAATTTTGAGAAAAGGGTCGGAGCGTTACACCTTTATATTTCATACACGCTGCGAAATTCCTGGATCAAAGGTTGTACAAGCAGCGAGATGCAATTTCACCACAAGATAATCAATATCTATGGGAGGATCTACGTACACACGTGTCCTCCAAGCAAGGTATTCCCCTCTGTTGTAAATATTTACACTGTGTAGGCCTATGTTGTGACTTTCATTACTTTCCTTGGAAGCTATAGTGTGTACCCTTACTACAGTATATAGTAGCATCTATTTATAAAACTAAACACCAGGCCACGTTTTTTGTTTTATTTATATTTTCTGATGTGTTTTTATATTTTTCATAAGGAATCGTGCTTTTAAACGGAACTGTACGAACTTCTATAAACATTATATATTTTTACTCACATTGCAAATATATATATATATATATATTTTATGCTTATATTTTGTGCACCCATTGGACTTAGTACATTTTGATTACAACTCACTAACACATCTCTACGAATAGTATTTGGAATATTTTTACAATGACTTCACAACCACTAGCTTACTAGGCTAGGTTTCTATCATAACCTTTTAGTGAAATTTCTTGAAATTTTGTACGCTCGTATTTTGCTATATAGTTTAATTCTTCATTAGTAACAATCCGACACCTTAGCTGAGTAGGTAGTGTGTCTGTATGCTGAGTTAAGGGTCCCGGGTTCGATTCTCAGCCATGGACGAAACATTTATCATAGGTTAAATGTTAGTTTACCCTTTAACATTGATACATTAACAGCCGGGGACTGGATGTGGTGCCTGTCCTAGTATTAAGTTAAATTATAAGGCCTATGAAGCTACGACAGGCCTAGCCAGCCGGCAGTTGAAAATATATGATTTAAATAAATAACTGATCCAGACCACAGGCTGTAAACAGTAATAGACGTAAAAAAAATATTAACATAAGGAATCGGTTTGCAGCGTAGTGGAAAAAAATAATGAAAATGTTTCATTTGAACATTTGATCCAAGAAATAAGGGACGCAAAATTTCACAAACTATTAGAGAATTTTTTTTTTATTGAAACGGTATAAAATTGAAATTTGTCAGGTAATTCCAGAGACCAATCCATCTATTTTAAATCTTATTATTTCATTTATGATCGTTACTAAACCGTGATATTTTGTTTTTGTAACAATGTATCTATTTCATTATTTTAATCTTATAATCTCTCTTAGGAATATTGAATTTGCTATGGATTGAGTTCGTTTGTACCCTAAATTTGTGGATAATGAAGTTTCCTTTCAAGAATATTGCTTTTAAAATTAATTTTCTTACATAATATTTTGTTTGAGATCATCATGGCCATCTTAATATTGTACAAGAATAAAATATATCAAGTGTGCAGTTGAATGTGATCATCTTAATTCTATAGGCCTTTGATATCTGTATGTCCGCCTGAATACAAACACTTTCAAACATTCTATGAATATAAAGTTTGGCATACTGATAGTTATATTATTATTATTATTATTATTATTAGCACCGCATCTTACTACCCGTTCGGGCTATAAGCACTTACGCTAATGTGTAATGGTAGGGTGATTGTGAGATGAAATGAAGGACCTACAGTTTAACGTGGAATCCGAACCACGGTGGTGGCCTGGCATTCCTCACATTCACAAGATGTCTTGTCAGAGGTGAAGGAAGGTTTGGTAATCAGATAAATCTTTGCCGGGACCAAGGATTGAACCCCGGCCGCCAGCATAGAAGTCTGACACCTTACCCCTAGACCACCAGGTCCCCTGATAGTTATAAAAACGAGCATTTAATATTCAGGACTTAAAATAACGGATAAAATTAGGCCGGAAAAGTTTAAAATGAATAATCCCCTTTCTAAAGTGCAAACTATTACACTTCTATTAGATTTTAATTGGTTTGAACTATTTAAAAACCAATTATTTATGCTGTAGCACTATTCTTTCATTTTTTTTTTACACCAACCAATAGCCAATAGTTCAAACTTTATATATATATATATAAGTAACAATTTTAATAAATAAATGATTAATATTTAATTAAATGTAAAGATTTGTTTGTTTTTCTCTGTGGTTAATTTTATATTCGTTAGAAACCAATTCAATCTATAGATTCCCCGTGAAAATACAGGTATACCAGCTTGTCATATATAAAGGAAAGTTACATATTGATTATGGTGAATTTTGTTTGGTTACTTTCAGTAAAAAAAAAGGTCTGAAAATCATGAACATACAAAAGAGGTATACAGTGTAAGAGAATTTAGAACATCATTTATAAATAGGTTGAAAAACACAGCCCTCAGCTATATCAGCATTCACGTCACAGCAGCGCAGTTAATTCACTCTTTTTTTTTTGTTAAGTTTTACTTGAAGACGAACTATTCATTTATAGAGTCTGAAGGGAGAAATTAATATAGTACATTTATTTAAGAGTGCTGGATAACATAATGAAAACAATTAAGCACTTGGTTAATCCCCTAGATCTATGGTAACTTGCAAGTTCTTTTTTAATAAGAATTTTGTGTGGATCTTAGCCCGGAAACATGATTGAAATATTCGAAATCTTTATAAATTTTCAGCGATCGGAATATTTGTGCATATTATAAACAATTGGTTTTATTGTTGCATTAATGAACTAGATTATATTTAATCGATGTTTAGTTGAACTTTGGTATTATCTGAACTGAATTTGTTTTTCATGGACAAGTCTATACGCCATAAGATAATTTATAATATTAATGTTAAATATTAAAGAACGGATCGATGGGAGCGTGAGTTCAGGTATATATTTTTTTCGTTTATTTTAACTTTAAAAAATATTCAGTAAATACGTCAAGTTTAATTTCCTTTACAAGATAATCTCAACAATTTATTAATATCTATCAAGGGTGTCCTGGAATTTAATAAAAACTCTTTCTCTTAGTTAAAAAAATAATATCATCTAGTGTGGCTAGGCTCTTGACAAATATTCAACAACGGTTGATATCATCATGTGAAGAATTAAACTCTATGCTTATACTGAAGAAATATTTTATTAATTTTGTCAAACAAAAATAAAAGCTATACAACTTCAAAAATACTGCCTTTAACTGTACATCCTTTCCACTTCACTTTGAATTAATACAAGCAAGTCAAACCGGTTATTAAAAAGTCGCTAGCCTGAGTATTTAGCTCCAGTTCATAGGACATGGTTCGTGGAGTCACTAAACAAGCTGTAATGTTCAATCAGTTGCTGCCGCTCGTAATATTGTCTCTCTACAATCACACACCAAAGTGCAGTCGTACGTTGGAACTGTCGGACACACTTGTAGATGAACACTGTCCAATGTCCATCTATTGCGTTTATGTAGTTTCGATGGCTTTAGTTCAACCATTTTTAATTTATCTTAGAGAAAATATTTGTAATGCAGTTATCTACGCAAATAAGAATATATCCCATAGTCAAAGACTTTCGGAGAAACACTAATAAGGAACAAGACTATTTTCAAAGATAGTACCGACTATTCGTAGGACAAATTATTATTATTATTTTTAATATTTGTGTATAGATTTTCTATTATTTTGGTTGCATTTTACGATTGTGAATGTTGGGTTTTTAGGTTACGTCTAAATCATTTATTTAGTAAAGACTAGCACACGTGTCAATGCTCAAGTAGTCTAAGGCATCATTTTAGAAATATACCGAATTTCCGAGGAGGAAGAGATTGGAGCTCAAAACCAGACGTTAGTACAAAGGGTGTTTTTTCCCCCTGAATTGTTTCCAACTTTCAATTAACTCAAATTAGGTCTTCCCTAACCCTGCTCCATTAGCGTAGCTACCATGCGTGTGTGTAAACTGAACAGGCAGTGAGACGTGGGGGCAGCAACAAAAAGTAGTCACTAACCCAGGGGTCGGCAAACCTTTAGACCCCCGATTGACTTACAAACTTACCAAAGGTCTCGTGATTACGAAACATTTCCCCACTATAATTTTGCTTAATTTGGTTCCAATATAGTATATATTTATTTCATTCAATATTTCCTCATCATATGTATGTCTCTACTTTTATAGAAATTAATGTAAAATAAATAAAAATTACATTTACATAATATACTATTTAAATCTATTATAAAATTACCGAATATAGCCGATACAGATAATTTTGGTCACATTAAAATATTATTTGAAAGTACTTAATACATTTTCGAGTTTAAAGACTCCAATATCCACTTTTTAGGGCCCTGTAATTTTCTTACGCGATCAACTGAAAATTGCCTCGAGATTGGCCGGTCGATCGCGACGGACTGGTTGCAGACCCCTACATTAACCTATTCAAGACTTTGATATAGGTCTGATGCATTGTTGGAGCTTGAAGGGAGCAAGACCTGGGTAGTAATCGATAATGTAAGACGTGTAAGAGGAAAAAAACGTGAGTGGATGATAGAAGGGGGTTGGTGTGGCGGTCTAGGATTAGTTTGGCTTGTAGCCCGACGAGGTTCTTGCAGAGGTAGCTTCCATGTATCGGATAGAGGGGTCAAGGATTTGCTGTAATCAAACCAACCTTTAGTACTTGGCCTTAGTGGCTTACTTTCTTCTCTTGCCGCTATCTATCGGCTCTGCTAGTTACACAAGTATACCTATGCGGATCTATGACAACAATGGACAAAGACAGAACCATCCAAATTATAAATTGCTCATCTCCCATCTGATTAACCGGGGTATTAGATAAACAATTACGCTTTAACCAGAACTAGTATCCAAGTGTGATTTTCCGTATTTTTCACTCGACAACAGTGAAATTGAAACAGGATAATAGTTTTATCATCTTTGAATACATATTTTTATATTTTGTTTTATATTTTTAATAATCCCAATAATGGTAAACCTGTTTAACTTGTTTCAATTCAGCTGTTTTATGATGCAGCTCTCATATTACCTCTAGAATGCATCGACTGATTCGGACTTGGAAGGATTAACCTAACCAGGTTACGCCTTATCTCTGGTATAGGACGGTATCTTGAGGTTAAGAATATATTGAGACGAAGGGCAAGACAGGAGAGCGCAGCATTGGGGAGGCACACATATTGAAATAAATTAAGACTCGTAAAAGTTTTGTTGTTGTTAATAAATGTACACAGCATTCGCTCAAAAAGCTGAGAGCAGGGGCAGGAACCTGTGCTTCAATAAAAACTCAAGCCAAGAGCTGTTTCGTAATGTGAACTCTACTTTTCACAAACCTGCTGTCTTGTGACGTGCCTCCTGCGTTGATTGAGCTTCAATGAGTGTCACCACTAATTCACATTATTTACAATAACAAGCCCCTGTTTTTTTCAATCGTATGTAATTACTGACCGGGAGGAATATAGCATCGAATTCTTTAGCCTGAATGTAGACTATTCGCTGTTCTAGGGGCACAGAGTGTTACAACTATGGAGGTTGTCTACACGTATCGGCAATGATATGATGTTATGATAGTGAATGTGGAGGTGTGGACCAGTGGAAGTCTTAAATCTAACTTAACCCTAATTAACCAGCATATGGTGACTGTTAGGATAATTCTCCTTGAGAGAAAAATACTCAGGGTACTGGCTAGGAATCGAACCCGGGAGCCAGGCACACTGACCACTACACCATGGGGCCGGATACCCTTTCCTATGAAACTATAAGAACCAATACGTTATCAATGCGTGGAAAACAGATCAAACAAAACATTTATATATATATATATATATATATATATATATATATATATTATATATATGTTCGAAATCTATGTATATCATTATTACGTTTAATATTTTTCTGGCTCAGATAACAGCTCGCAAAATGATATATTTGGGTATAAAACAATCTAAAATAAGACATTTATAATGGCTTAAGAAAAACACGTGATTGAGGGGGTTAAGAGGGAAGATGTTAGGCAAAGAAGCTACACATAAATTACCCCCTGTCCCCTTCTTTATTCAAATTAAATGTGTTTTTCTTTCAAAACTATTATGGTGCTGAACATAAAACGATGAAAATCCAAACTTTTATTTTGATATTACCCGCTTCAGTGGTCGAATGGTCAAAGGCGCTCTTGTGCTAGACTGTCCTACTGAAGACGGGGAGATTAGGGTTAGAAACCCGGTCGGTTATACTGAAAGTGATTTTTACTTAATGGTTTCCCACTATCCTTCCACGCAAATGTGGGCATATTACCTCTATAATAATACCTTCCTCACCCTACCCCATTATAGTATTAATCATAATACATAAGGTTTGTTTGAACCAAAAGAAATACAAAATCCCTATACATCCGGGAAATTATGCTAACACCATTAAATGTTGTTCAAAGTTCCAGCGTAAAGTGACGAGAGAGCAAAGCTGTTCAAGCATGCGTGTAATTCAGGTTGCAATAAATTTGCCCTTGATGATATCAATATTGATGGCAAACATTTTTGTATTATATTAACTTTCTCCATTACCTTGTTGTAGTTACGGTTGTATTATGAGCTAAGTTGTTGTTTTAAGGCGCTGTCTATGATGAAATTGTGAGTTCAAAAAAGAGATTGTGCTACGAGCATTGGCCTTGCTAGGTCAAGAGTTTCTGCATCGATTATTAAGTCTAATTACAAATTTTTAACAGATTGTTTGGTTACGTTTGCGAGGAGCGCTTAATTCAAGACATAGCCTATATTAGTTCCAATATATTGCGAATGAAGTATTAAACTATAACTACTTTAGATAGCATGCAACAAAAAATTACTATAACTACTTTAGATAGCATGCAACAAAAAATTACTCGTGGACGTAATAAAATTATATGAAACTATTGTGACACATCATCATCATTATGATCATGAAAATCTTCCAGCCCCTAGTTGGGTCTGTTTGGATCATAAGCCTCTCAACCGCCTCCTTTACTCCCACCACCTCTCTCCCTCCACCTTGTCTCAGTCCTCTCCTCTCTCCCTCCACCTTGTCCCAGTCCTCTCCTTTCTCCTCAACACTCCTCCCTACTCCCTTCAGCCATCTATCCCTTGGTCTTCCTCTCGGCCTCCTACCCCCACCTCCATATACAACATACTCCTGGGCATTCTTTCCCTCTCCATTCTCCTAACATGGCCATATCACCTTAGTCATGTCTTCTATATCCTGTCCTGGACTGGCTCTTCCTTTTCTATTCTTCTTACTCTCTCATTTCTCATCCTGTCAAATTTTATCCCACTTTACTTCTCAAGAATCTCATTTCACTCGCCTGCATTCTGCTTCTATCCTGTTCCTTCATTACCCTCGTTTCTGCAGCTTACGTCACTATTGGGAGGTAATAGGCATTGTATATCATTCCCTTGTCTGGCATATCCCTGCTCCAAATCAGGCTTCTCACACTTCTGAAAGATGTCTCTACTTGCCCTCCTCTCTCACTTATTTCTTCTTGTTCCTGGAACTAATTTTATAAATTTAAGAAAAAAATATGTTTTAAACTATTTTTTATCAACAAATTTAGCACATATTCTATATAATCCTTCATAGGTACAATATTCTTGTGTTTCACGAATTATTATTATTATTATTATTATTGACATCATGAGCTATCCACAGAGGCCCGCTATCTATACTATCAGGTAATGAAAAATACGATACAACTTAGAGTAAGTGTGTCCACATTTGCTTGGCGATTGGGGTCCAGGAGGAGAGTAGGCACACTCTTATTAATTCAGGATGGTATTCGACCCCCCGACATTCCCGTCGTCAGCAAACCAGACAAGGTGTGACTGGCACCTTTGACCACATCCTCACTGGCACGGATTGTATGAAACTCTTCCGAGTCAGAGTCCATGTGAATTTTATTCTTCTGGTTCTTGTACCAGGGTGCAAATGGCTCGCCATTCATTTGGTTGCCGTTGATTGGCTATTTGGGGCCACAATCTCAGTTATCCACATGCAATGTTCAATACGGTTGGCTAATCCTCTCTCTCTTAGCTGATGCGGTTGAATTTATACTCCGTTCACGGTAGGAATTACTCTCTGAAAGGTCTTTTTTCTTACCAATATCCTACTATATAATAGTTATATGGTAGGGAAAAAGGCCTTTCAGAAATCAATTCCTACCGTGAATGGAATACTTACCCTCCTTATTCCTACCCTCTAGCTTTCACCTTTTATTAAGCTTCTGATAAACGTAACATGAAATATCCATAAATTAATCCTTAATTAATCCAATAAGAAAATAATTTGATAGAAAAATGACCATTCATAAAACTATTTATTGCCAAACATCTTTATAATATTGTCTCTATCTGACCGTAATCCACAACACTCGTGTCAAACAAGCAAGGAGTGAGTTGGTATCTAATAACAAAATGTAAGAACATATCACACGAAAGTACAATTTGTTTTATGAACTATCTGGGAACGAGCAATCAGCCCTCTGTTTTGCAATCACTCAAACCCCTGGCCTTAAAAGAGTGGGGAAGTCTAGATTGGGAGTTTTATATTACAGCCACTCATTTAGAAACATGGAGAAGTGGATTTTACACAGGTGCAGCTTATTTTTATTCACCATCATCATCATTATTCTCATCCTCATCTTCATACTAGATCATCCTATCTCTGGGAAAACGTCTAGAGTAAGCCTCCCTACCACAATACTCCCATTGGCTCTCCTCTCGAACACATTTCGCCTATACTCTCTTTAAACAATATTCTCTCTTGTAATAATCTCATTTACTTCTTTTACTTGATCTTCTAATTTGTCTGAGTTTCTTCAATCCGCTTTAAAAGCACCTCCTCGGCAATTTTCCTTTCTCTCATTCTCTTCATGATGCTTTAGGGTTGTTTTTGTAATATTTCCTGCTCCCTGATTTCTTCATTATTTGTCCTATATCTTCTTATCTTATGCAGTCTATTAAAACTTTAAACTGCTGTTTTACTTTCTCATATCAAGAGAAAGTATTGTAGTGGTGAACATTTTCTACCTTGAAACTATGACGCACTTATACGTTTTATGCGTGTTCGAACTAAAAAAAGTGAGTTTAACAATAACTGTCCCCATTTATGTCCCTGGTCACAGATCTGAAACGGGTTGATAGATTTTTGGTCCAACCTTATACCTAAAACTAAGGATAGTTTACTGATGTGTGATTTTTTTTTTAAATTCCAAATGTTTCGAAAATGGCTATAGGGATTTTGTTTAAAACTGTTTCTAGGGAGTATTTTTTCTGTCAAATAACACTGTATACTTGTATTTAGGGTAACAATTCGTCCAGGGTTAGTTTACTGATGATTGATTTTCAGTTATTTGAAATATTTAGAAAATTATTCTGTCAATTTTGTTCAAAATATATATCTGGGGAATGTTTTAACACAACAAACAAAGATACGGACTTGTTTTTTTGGGATAAATTCGTATAAGGGAAGATTACCGATAACTGATTTTAACTATTTGAATATTTTTAGAAATTGCTATAGTGATTTGGTTCCAAATGGGTATCTGTTAATATTTTTACATAATAAACAATTATATATAAATATATATATATATATACATACACCTGTTTCTCTTAAAACATTTATTTAATGATAGTTTACTGATTAATGGTTTTTGAAAAAAATAGCTTCAGAGATTTTGTTAAAAACTCGTTTTAGAATACTATTTTACATGATGGTAAATAATATTTGTTGGTTTCTCTAAAATAAATAAATTTAAGGGTAAATTACTGAGGACAAATTTATAAACTTCTATATATTTTGAAAATGGGATTTAAGATTGTGTATAAAATGGGTATCTGGGAATATTTTTCCTTGATAAAAAAGATTCTCTATTTATTTTTACAAAAATAAATAATTTGAAAGTAGTTAACAAATAATACATTTTGAACATTTTTGCTAAAATGTATATAATTTATGACGAAGGTTTATTGTGATTAACAAGAATGTGTGCTGGGTTTTCTGAGGAATAATTAAATAAGGGTAGTTTACCGAAAACCTATATTTGAAAATTTTGTTCCAAGTTTGAATGAACTGTATGAGAAAGTTTGTACGATTGTGTCGTACAATTTATTTAATTTCATAATTTTGCTAAACTCTTTTTTACCTTTCCATTGTACTTCCAGGTACCAATTAATCAATAATCTAACTATTTATGAAATAAGTGTTTGTAGTTATTCACGTTGTCATTTGGTGTTAGTTTGAATGTTTAATTGTATTCATGCCTTCCCTTGCTTGCCTCTGTGCTCAAGCTGAGTGTTAACATTGATTATATGGCTGATCAAATGCCGCCAACTATTTAACAATAGTCAAGGTACACAGCTTTTGCTTTTGAGTGTATTATTTGTTTGTGAAAAATAATGGTTAAACCTAATAAAATGCTTGTGGCTATTTACTGGCAGATTTTATGTATAGGAATTGTCATAATTACAAACTAACTTAACATAAAATAGTATATTTAATACTAAAGTAGTGTATATTTAATTTAATTTAGCACCACGTCTTACTACCCGTTCAGGTTATTCGCTTAAGAACTAATTACTCTAAAGGGTTAGGAATTGGGGAGGTAGAATATAGAGGAAGTGAACCTGCATTTGCGCGGAGGTAGAGTAGAAAGCCATTTAGAAAAAACAACCCCCAGTTCACCCGAGTGAGATTCGAACCTCAATCTTCCCGTCTTTGACATTCTAGCTCAACACGAAACTAGCACGTTAGCGAAATACGCTACCGAGGTGAGTCTTAGTGTGTAGAATTATAGTATTTATGTATTCTAATACTACACCTAAATCATGTTAGTCCATCTTGGAATTAAATCAAGGTATCCTAGACTTGAATAAGTTTATGATAGTGTTTTTATATATATATATATATATATATATATATATATATATATATATATTTATTTGCGAGTTGCACATAAAACATGGCTAATAGTAAAAATGTTTGTTAATATACACACATTGTAGATATCCTTAATGGCGTGTTTTGCAAATTGAAAACAATATCAACGATATATTACTATGACATCACGCTCAAAATTAAATTATTTCAATTCCACCGGCGCTGATTGTAAACATTGATAGCGGTGTGCTTACACCGCCTGGAGAGTTATACCAACCAATATACATGTGTGGCGGGCGCGTCATTCTCAAACAGCTGTAGGTTTCATGCATGTTAACATATTCTTAGGTAGAGGTTTTCTGCCGACATTTTACTTTTCGATTTTTAAATAAAGTTAATAAATGTGGCTTAGTGGATATGTTTGACGCAATACTGATGAAATAAGATGTTTCGGACTTCACAAATTGTTATAGTTTAGACCAGACTTGTCAAACTCGTTTGATCCTAAGAGCCACGTTGGAACTTAAAAATAATGTCACATTAAAAAAAATTGTTTACTGTCTTAACGATTCTTGTGAATAACGATTTATGTCGGAGAAAGAGTACAAACTCGGTACACCAACCTCACATGCATGGTGTGTTAGTCTTTCATAATGTCTGCGGACCTCGTGTCTGACAATCTAGGACTAGATAGTCAAAACTCAAACTAGCAGTCATAGATCTGCGCTTGTTTGATTACCATTGGGGTATTTATCGGGTATTCGGTAAGAACGAAGATCACGGCTTTCAAAATAAGCGTCCCGTTTTGATAGAATTATCTAAAAGCTCGATAAGTCATTATATCTTCTTTCAACTGTCCATACGTCAAGTCATGTGATCTGCAGCTGTCGCTTTTGATATATATTATTAATACCTATAAAATAAAAATAGGTAATAACATAATGAAATGTAATCATTATTTATCACAGTAAAATACGGGGTATTTTCTAAAATACTCTTTCTATATGGACTGTAGCTTAATTCAAGACAATATACTTGTTAATAACTGCTATAGGCGAGCAGAACATAGTTCATTCCACCATTAATATATATATATATTATATATATATATAATTTACTTGTTTAAAAATAATTGAAGCGATGTAAATATTTCATAAAAGCATAGAATATGTAGTTGAAAGATTAACATATTAACTTAACCCAAGGCAATATTACTACAAAACTACGACCGATATAATTATATTAATTAAAGTGCAGCACAAATCTATATGCGATTAGTAAATACATTCCTCAATACTACTATGAATCGAACCAACGTCTGTGAGAAAAGCTGTTAACCAGTCTAACCACTTGAACATGTGGTCAGGTCCACGTTTGTTATATGTAGACAGTGTCTGAAATGGAATTATATTTCGTGACTTGTAATTATATTACTTTACTGTAATTATTAGAGAGAGGTCACCTTTATATTTCAAAAAGACCCGGGTTTAATACCAGGTGATGCTTACATAATTTACTATATTAAGTGTGGGTTTGTATTTGTATTCTTATATTATAAACTCACTTTTATCGTTGGGGGCTCCACCCAAAAAAACCCATTGCATTTTATTTGCAAGTGGGTGTAAACTAATGTAATTCCAGAGCCATTTTTTGATAGGTCTTGCCGTTTAGCCCCAAGAGGCCCCCAAAGAAAGGTCCGCACCGACTTTAAAGTTGTTTCAAAATTTTGATTTTTTTTCGATGGTCAAAAATATTTTTTTTTAACTTTTTGGAATTTTACCGTTGGTTACAGGCTAAAAGTTCTAAGTTTGCCAAATTTCAAGGGTCTATCTCATCTGGAAGTGGATTAACATTAATGTCAGTGAGTGAATCAGCCATGTGGCTTTATGATAGTATAATTAATGGCATTAGGACTCGGTGTTTAGCATTAATTTAGTTCTCTGCTCTATATAAAATCAATTTGTAAGTAATACTAAAAAAAAAAATTGCACGTTACAAATACAAATATTTTTCTAATGCAAATCTTTATAAATTTTTATGTTGAATGGGTAGATTTAAAGTGATTTACTTGAAGAGCTTTTTTTCGTTGGGCGAGAAGATTTCTTTAGTGACTGATTACTTTAGTGTTTTACCTAACCAGCTTTCAACTAGCCCGCTAATTTTATCAGAATCTGAACCCAGAGACAAATCACCACTCATTTTTAATAGGGGTAAGCGAGGGTTTAGGGGATAAGAAGAGAGATCTATTATTAGATTTTGGCCCATTAAGCACATTTCTATTTCGTGATATGATATTTATGTTTAAGAGCGCATCTAATACTGGCAAAATAATTAACCATTATTTTTATTAAACATCAATTTTATAAGGTTGTAAAATATTTGCGAGGAACCGTGTATGATAATTAGCTCAATGACTACATGTTTTAAGTTCTTTATGATATCAAAACGATCAAATGTTTTATTAGAACGCTTGATTCACCATGTCACGTTTAAATTGAACTATTTTATTTTTATTTTAAAATGATTTTATTTCAGTATAACCATATTATTAATTTTTTAAATTATTTTTAATTTACTAAACATTTTTATTTTTAATTTTATTTTTAAACGTATTTGAATTATGAAGTACGTGATACTATTTCAAGTGATTGCGTGTTGTACATTTTACTTAATACATTTTTAAGAGACAATTTCAAAACTATCTTAAATAAATGGTATGGTGCACCGCAGAGACTTTCTTTTATCTTAAAATAGAAATATTTATTAAAACATAGTAAGAGTTGTGGAAAAAAATAATATATATTGTTTCAGAAACACTCAATCAAAGAGTATATATGAACTAATATACACTGTTACAGAAACATTGGGAATAGATGAACATATCTGTCCAACAAAGAGCATAACAGTCAATTTCAATTTTCGAAGACCTCCATAATGTATATATATATATATATAT
>CABFVX010000308.1:162170-185507 GCA_902151425.1 Timema shepardi
TATATATATATATATATATATATATATATATATATATATATATATATATATTATACATATATTATATATATTATACATATATATATTTGCTTATAGCTCAGATATAATTGCTTTAATAAAATTATATTTCAATAAAGAGATGTTTTATTTTTAATAATAATAATAATTAGCAACGCGTCTTACTACCCGTTCGGGTTATACGCTTTAAGTACTAATTACTCTAAGGATTAGGAATTGGGAAAGTTTAATTAGAGAAAGTGAACCCGCATTTGCGTGGAGGGAGAGTGGAAAACAATTTTGGAAAAACCACCCTCAGTTCACCCGACCGAGATTCGAACCTCGATCTCCCCGTCCTCAGCAGTCGAGATCAACACAACAAGCGCGTTAGCCAACTACGCCACCGAGGTGGGTTTTATTTTTAATAACATTACAACTTTACAAGTATAAGTTATTTCGTATCTGAACTAGTTACGAAAATATGATAAAAATTGGAAATTTCTGTTAATTTCAATGCAAAGTCATTTTCATAGGTAAAATGGGAGTTCCCCTTGTGTCTGTAATGGTAAATATTGCCTAGACCAAAAGTTTAATCGAAATAGATTGAGTGAATTTGCAGATAGTCGATCTTTCCGCATTTTTCCTTTCAGTAAATTACAATAATAAAATACCTCAGGGGGAATCTTATGAAAACCCTATAGGCCTATAACAAGTTTTAGCCCGATCGGTAGAAATTGTATCGGCTCTACGCAGAGATACAGACAGACGACATAGTGAAAATAACTTTTTAGTTCTCAGGGGTTAATCTTAGAAAAGTCAATATTTCACAAAAATATATAGTTTTTCTTTACGATCACAATATTTGTCTTTTCGAAGAGTCGAGATAAAGTAAAAATGCAAATTCGTGTTTAAACACCAACTCCAGAGTGAATGTTTAATCTCCTAATAAAGTAAATAAACTTGAATGTATACATATCGACACTGACAGAGCTAGAAGAGTGGTTGTGCACTTGCATTTTGACTTGGGGATACAGGGATTGATCCCAAATGAGGGAACTAGGAGTTTTGTATGTTTGAAACTTTTACATTTAAACTTACTATTAAATTATCCAACTTTTTAGAGCTTGCGTCTTCACTTGTAGAATATTTCGGTCTCTCACTTTAAAAGTATATTTAGAATTTCTAGAAAAGGGGATAATCTTTGTGTATAATTCTGTTATAAAAAAAAACAAGTCGTTTTGAGATAAAATATTTTAAAGGATTCCACCCCAGTCTGTATTGTGTAGTGAACAATTTTTCTTTTGGGAATGCTGGAGAAAATGGAGATAACTTTGGCGCAGGTCTTTAAATGCTTTTGAAGATAAGCTGCACTGGGCTATTGTCCTTTTGGTTCCAATTGAGGGCAATGGGGTTGCATATATCACCCTCAGAACTCTGGAAGGACACGGCTGTTTTAACAATCCTAGGGTGTAGGGGTATGATAGGCACTTACTTTTTAAGGAGCAAGCTAAGCTTTACCATCGTAGTATTATAAGCTAGAAAATGGTTTAATATAATAAATCAATGTGATATGTGTTTGATGTATAAAATAACCTCTAAGTAGGATACATAACAACTTGGTGTCTGAACCTAATGTGAAATACTTTAGCGGCGACCATTATCTGGTACGCGAATACAAATAACGGTTATATTCGTATAGTAATTGAGTGGTATCACAGATACAAACCAGGGGCCATAAAGGTTTACATTTTAATCTGATCTAATTTCAGCTTAGGTTATTAGTGATAGGGAATTTACTTCCACTAGCTGGTATGATAGTACCACGAAAAATAATTCTCTCCAATAATTATTTATATAATTATATCGTTAATGTGGTAGATATTTTCGTTTCAAATAATATGATATATTTATCTTTTATCAAAACAGTATTTTATCTGTGGATATCTTACAAACTACCTTAACTAGAAACATGATATCCCACCTATTTTAGAGGCAACTCATTGTAGTACACACAGCCAATTATTTCACAGTAAAAAGTAAAATTAAAAAATACATTATTAAGATTACCTAGGTTAATACAATACTGTAATATTTTTAATAAGCTTAATATATATATTAGCTTGCCTGGATATAAATAAATACCAACAAATTAACATTAAGACTTCATGGATTTAATTTCATAGCTCTCAATTGAATTCTCTTAGTAACCTAAGGAAGTTTGGACTAATAATGATGTTGTTTTGTGGCAAATACATTAACTTTGACAAAATTGAAATTAATTCATAGACATATTAAAAAGGAAGTAATTAATGACTTTTGTGTACACCACCTATTAATCACTACCCGTCTGTGTCAAAAAACATTCATACCGATGAGGCAATAATGAGGAAGGAATAATTTAGCGAAATTATTCGTATATTTTCGTAGAGGGGGAATTGAAAAATGTATTGAGGCCGAAACACTTGAGTACAACCAACCGAGATTCAAACCCCAACCTCCTTGTCACCAGGAAACCAGACAAGATAATACTGATGATTTTGTTCATGTGACCATCCTCTGGGTAGCAGCAATATTTTGGTCTTTGAATCTCTTGTATCCTTAACTGTCGACTAACTTTTCTTTCCACTACATTACTGTTGCATTAAATTGCTTCTTTCTAAATATTAAAATTCTTTGATTCTCTACTACTAGATAAGAAACCAAAACCTTCAAAGTACTTATCCGCTTCAGTGGCTACATAGCCTAAGGTGTCACTCTCGCAATATACTGGACTACTGAGAACAAGGAGATCGGGGTTTAAATCCCAGTTGGGTATACCGAGTGTGATTTTTACATAGCCCTATAATCCGAACGGGTAGTAATACATGGTGTTGTTAAAAAATATAATATAGAGGTGTTTGTTTAGTTACGCACGTGGGACTTGCGATGAGTGGGATTCGCAGCAGTCAAAACTACCGTCGTGAGATTTGCATTCACCCCATTCCAATCCCTGCGGTGTTGTAAGCAATACGAAGGCACCCTTATGAGAAGCAAGGAAAACTGCTTTAGAAACTCAGGAAAATACATAAAAATACCAGTGAGTCGGTGCTATCAGACGAAAATTAATCCAGCCTAACTGAACCTAACCTAACCAACAATATTGTGGAGTGATAGAACAAAAAGTTGAAGGCTGTGGTAAGAACTTAGCGTCCAAACATATTTCTTCTGACCCATCACCTAAGTAAGAAGCGGTTAACACTTCATTCACGCTGAGGACCAATGAGATGGGATGACCTAGTGAAAAACTAAAAAAATGTATACATCAAGTTGGATACAAAAATAAAAACAGCTCTGAACAAATCCCTATTTCTACACATAAAATATTTGCAGGAATGCGGTTGTAAATCCCGCTCCAACAGCGGTTCTCAAACTGGGGTACGTGCACCCCCAGCGATATGCGGGTACCTTTCAGGGGGTACGCGAGCAGCTCTCAAGGGAAGGTTGGCAAAATAACAAGGGACTTATGGGAAACCATAATTGTTGGCAGTTACCATTATCTGGTTATTTCCACCCCTATTTTTCACCTATTTGCTTGGCTGGAGACAGATTTCTGAGAATTTTCAACCCTCTACTTAACACATTCTACATTAGCGGTTTATGATGCCTTTCTTAGCAACATATCTCTGTGAGAGTGGTTTTTCATCCATGGTGCACCGAAAAATAAGTACCGCAATAAGCTAAATTTTGAGCTTGAAAGTTTCAAATGGACAACCAGATATCAAAAAGTTGTGTCAAGCCATGCAGTCACACCCCTCTCACTGAAAAACTTTGGGGTTCATAATATATCAGCTTCAGAATTTCAATAATAAAAAAAATGATTTCAAAATATTGTATTTAGCTTTATTTTGATCTTTACTTTTGAACGGATTTTTGAAGAAAATGTATTAAACATTTTTTCATAATTTTTACAGTAAAATTATGTTTTTTTAACTGATCAAAACAATTTTAAATCTGTCATTTGGATTTTTTTTATCTTGGTTGCACATTAAACATTTAGCCATGGTCAAGAGTTAAACTATAAAAAAAGTTTGAGAACCACTGAATTACAGTATTAAGGCTGGATGCAGATCCCACATAAAAAGGTATGATCGCAAATATCACGGACGCATGTCGTTCTTGCAAACTCAACCACTAGAAAGGGACGATATTAATTTATAAATAAATTGATTGAATTTTTGTGTGAAATTAATAAAAAATAGAAATCTGTTAAAAATTTTAGTTGATTACAGAAAGGTTAAGCTTTCAAAATAATTTGAAACGAGGATTCTAGACTATTAAAATGTACCCAGAACAAAGTAGCTTTAGATTAATTCAGACCTATTCTGTATTTACTATATCATGAAGCAAATACATGTTTTATTGTAATTTAGTTATATAATTGCTTTGTAGTAAGCCCTGGTCCACTATTTAATACAATACATTAATAACTATTATATTACTAACAATCACGTGACATGTTGTGTGTGTATTTTCATGGTTTGATGTGATTTGGAATATACAAAACGACAAATTGCTTTGTTTTACTAAAATTAATTAATCTATTCGGTTACTAACAAATATACTATGATTTGGAAATAATACAATACAAGTTGAATGTAGCTATGTATAAACTAGTTTGATAATATAAATAACAAGTTTAACCAAAAGATGTAGATTTAATTAATATTGACCTAATATCTATAAACTCAATTTAACATTGGTAAATATTTATTTTCTTGGAAGGTTAGAAAATGATATTTATAGCGCAACTTATTAGCATGTATTGTATATTTAGTGTATGTATCTATTCAATATGATTAATTTAACGAATATTATAATGTATGAGCTTATGTATAAGGTATTACAATTTATTTAGTGTCCATATTAATAAACAGTAATATAGGTATACAGGGTCGTACGCAGGATTTTTGATGCAATGATCAATTTTTATAAGGTATGATAAACTGGTTAACAATACAATAATTAACAGAATATATGATATAGTTATGATGGATGACACATAACATATTATTGAGCTGTTTCCTTTAGTAATAAAAAATAGTTTAGCTATTTGTATTTTATTGGGACGATAAAAATGTAAGCACACAAATAAATCACAGAATCATTAGCAGCATATTGTTTTATCTAGTGTACATTTATTTTTCAATGGGAGGGGTTTGAACCCCAATAATGGAACCCCCCCCCTCCCCCACAATCGTGCATACGAGCCTGTGTATATATAATTCTAATATTTATATTTGCATTTTACAAAAAAATTAATTTAAAATGCGTGATGTAAAAATCCATATAAATATTATAAACTATTTCGTAAAAACTATTTTTTATAAACTATAGCATTAGGGCTATTATTAAATAACCATGCGAATAAATATGGATAAATAAAGTTAATTCAGAAGAATTACAACAATATGAAGATAGAATGAAAAAAATACAGGTGTGAAATATTACCCCAATTCACCCGGACAAGTTAAGAACCTAAGCCTCCACGCCCTTGAAAATTTGGTCTCTTGCTAGACTGACAACTTAGACAACGATATCACTGGTGCAGGATGACTAATAGAAAACTGTAAGAACTTCATAAACATACAAACATTTGAGCACAGGCTTCTTAGGCATGCCAAGAACATTCCGTTCATCTTGAAAGGTAGCATCTTACCTTGACGTATTACAGTATGGGCCTGTCTTATATGTTCTGTCAGAGTCAAACAATAGGAGGAAATCTTTTTACCTTTTAGAGTTAATGAAAAGTACAAAATGATTTCTGTGAACTATATTTCCTTAGTATAAATAAAGTAAATAAGTGTTAAATAATAGAAAATATTACATTTTAATTTTAAAAATAATTTGATGTGGCATATTGTATAGCATAATTTAACAATAACAACCTAGTTTGCCATCAAATACCACTCTGAGAACAAATATTGAGTAGACGTTGAAGATTAGGATAGTAACATAGCATTGGGTAGGTTTAAGATCTTCAACTATTCGGGAGCATTTCTTTCTGGTAAAAACGATTTTAGATTAAAATTAGGAAATAATACAATCGGGATATGCATGCTATTACTCGATCAGTAAGTTGTTAGCATTTCACCTGTTGTCAAGAAATACACATACCCTGTACTCCTCACAAGACAGTGTTCGGATAGTAAAATCTCGCTGATTACGTTGGGCAGGAAATCCAGCGCGAATAGAAGAAAAGTTAACTGCGTTCAGAGTATTAACTGGCAAACCTAATAGAAAGAGACCATTGGGAAGACCTAATAGAAAGATAACGTTGGGAAGACCTAATAGAAATAGACAATTGGGAAGACCTAAATTCAGATGGGAGGATAACATTAGAATGGAGCTCAAAGAAATAGGATGAAATAAGGGAGACTGGATAAAACTATCTCAAGATGTTATCCTAAATTTGATAACAGGAGGCGTACTTATACAAGCAGTGGGCCCAAATCGGCACACAATATCCCTAGTACTGACAATAAGATGACTAATTATCAAATTAAAAGCGCTAACTTAGCTCAAATCTTTAATGAGATCGAGTTTTTGGGAATGATTCTCTACATACGACAACAAAACATGACAAAACGGATATAAAGCTCAAATTTTGGTTGAGACTGTCCGACACATTAGCTCAGTCGGTAGCGTGTCTGTCTACTTATCTAAGGGTCCCGGGCTTAATTCCCGGCTTGGGCAAAATAATTATCATTGGTGAAATGTGGGTTTCCCTATTCATAGTGATGCATTAACGGCTGGGGGCTGGATGTTGTGTCCGATCTAGATTTAAGTTATATTATAGCTCGTCTGCGGATAGGAGCAGTTGGTTCAGAAAGTCCACGTTAATTACCTAAACTAAATTAAATTAAGCTAAATTAAATTAATTTGATGATGTTGAGTGCTTAGGAATAATTAATACTTACCATGGTAACTGGACTGATAGAGCCAAAACTTCTTATATACAGCTCGCAGTGCACAGTGGTAGCATTATCTGAAAGCAAAACCAATCAGTTCCTAATGATTAAATCTGTACTGCACCTATAATGTTTGTAGTAATTAGCATAGGATATTCAATCAGCAGAGTCACAACTTGTATGTAAATATACATACTGTACAATAATAATAATGAAAAAAGTTAATAAAATGATTTCATATTGTTTTGATAAGTTTGGGTTTACAAAACACAATCGTATTATACTTCTTTATTTATTTATAAATCACCAACGGGGAATATAGATCAGGTCTGTGAAAAAATACAACTACATTTGTATTATTTCTAAATAAGAGGTAGAAAACAACTCTTAGTTTTGAAAACTCATAATATATTGAGCACAGCTAGAAAAGAATTTCTGTGACCATTTTGAATAGAAAATATATAGGAAAAAAGTTTTACCGCGTATTAATTCGTGCCACTTATATATATATATATATATATATATAACGCTAATTGAGTATAATTGAGTATGTTTCAATTTGTGAGGAAGTACATTCACATTTGCATCGAGGAAATGCGGGGAAACATCAAGGAAAATCAAGGCCATAGCCGGGGAATTTGGGGGTTACACCTCTCCTTCCCCCCACGAAATGTTATGAACAAAATATAATATATGGCTTTATTTATGGTTCAAACAATATTAAAATTAAGATACAAATACAAATTAGGGGAGATCTTCTAGAGGAGTTTAATAACTAGACTCTTTTCCTAGCCTACGGTAGTTAGGGGGCTATTTTACCATAAAAGAACACTTCGGAGAGCTTTTAGAGGTGTTTATATTTATAATTTGTTCTAGTCTTTGGCAGTTAGGGGATTATGTTGCCATAAAAAACCACTTCAGATAGCTTCTAGAACTGTTTATCATTCATATATTTTTCTAACTTCTGGCAATTGGAGGATTTGCCCCCAACCCCACTCCCCTGCCCCCCAATGGCTAGCTACGGCCTTGAGTAAAACACACTAAGGGGTGGCCTATTACTACCGGATATTTCTTTCTTTCGGGAGGTTAAAGTTAGCGACCAGATAAAAGGGAACCCGGGACCTTTGGGTTCGATTCCCGTATCCAGGTGTAATTTTTCAATTTTCAGAATATGATATCTAGATGGAGTAGATCCCCAATAAAATCATATATACTAGCTTTGGTTATTTGATATTATTGAATGTCCAAGTTTATAAATGATGGTGTTCCCATTTAATTCCCTGAATCCTATCTACAGTGACAAGTGATACCTAGATCCCACCTAACTTCATCACCACGTTGCACTATGTTGGTTACAAAAGCAGAGGCTGGACGGCCGCTACCTCCTCTCTAACGATCTCACACCTGACACAGCTTCAAACAGTGCCTCTGTCGTCACTCCTGTCTCCGTAAACATGTGTCACACGTGTGTATCCCCCACACTCACTAGGGATTCAACGACAGCTCTCGTCTTTGACCATACCCATAGGAAGTGGGCAGGGGTGAACTAAGCCACCAGGACGTCGAAAGATACCCTGGTAGGTCGGTTTGGTCTGGGTCAAAGCAACTACTTTAAACTAAAATAAACCATTCCACTGGTTTTTTCTTGGTGTTGATTATAAACAGTTTACTCAGCCAAACGTAGAAATAATTGTGTTTTATCATATATTTCTTTCTGACGCACATTGCTAATGATGTTATTTAAAACTCGCAAGACAATGGAGTGTTAGTGAAAAAGGAAAAGGTTGAATCTCAGCTGTAAAATGGTGTAACCGTTTTAAAATAATTACTAAATACCTACTTCGTAAATAATGCACTTTCCACAATTTGTGTTCAAAACAGGTATATAAATATTTCTCAAAACTGTATTGTTTGCCTTTTTTAATCGAAAAATAGACAGTCAAAATAATAATAAATAGTGATAGCAGATTTCTTTGTTCTCGCATGTCTCAATGGGTGTTAAAAATGTTACGTAAGTATATGCCATAGTTCTCTATGGGAATTGTAGGAATGGGAATTGAGGAATTAGCCTACATTTTGAGATTAACAAGAGTAAATCCAACATCTATTCCCACTGTATGTATTGTATGTCAAAGTTCTAGAAATAATTATTATATATTATTTTCTATTGCTAATTATAGTAGCACTATACAATAGCG
This sequence comes from Timema shepardi, assembly GCA_902151425.1. Taxonomy (NCBI): domain Eukaryota; kingdom Metazoa; phylum Arthropoda; class Insecta; order Phasmatodea; family Timematidae; genus Timema; species Timema shepardi. The sequence continues at coordinate 171,313 of CABFVX010000308.1, forward strand.
TGTCTTGACACTGAAATACAGTCGGTTGTACTGAAAGTGTTAATTATGATTGGTTTTCCACTCTCTCTCAATCAAAGTTGTGGTACATTTCCTTTAAATTCTACCATCCTTATCGCTATTCTAGTGCAGCCAATATGTAGATAGTCCGGTTGGATACTAAGGAACGATAAACAACTAATCCGAGTATATATTTCTCTGTGGTAGCCCAACTAAAGCTCTTCAAACATCACACACTGTGGTATCATTTCTAGTGAGGGTCTAATCACGTCGCCGTGGTAGCCGATTGCAACCACCCAATTTTCCAGAACGATTCTACGGTCCTTTCACGATAAACTAAACTAAACTAGATTGGAACAACCACATTTTTATAGGGTGCCAAGAATAGTCCGAGCTAAGTCATAAAGGAAAAGAGCACGTAGAATTTATTACACCCAGGACTTCTGTAAAGCTGAGGGCAACAGGCTGACCTCCTCATAAAAATCATGTAAGCTAGTTGTTAAATAAATCTTAATAAAAAGTATATTTTGAAATAATCATCATCAACTGTTTCCAGCTCGTGGTCAGGTCAGTTTAGTAAAACGCCTCTACCTTTATCCTTCCACCATTCTTCCTCCTTTAATTTCTTCCATTCTTCTCCTCTCACTTGGACACATTCTGTTATCTGCTCCTACCATCTCGTTCTTAACCTTCATTGGGGTATTTTTCTTACATATTTCATTTCCATAATTTTCTTTAGCATCCTCTCCATCCTCACTACATGCCCACACCATCTCAGTCTTGCTTCCTCTACTATCTCGTTTACTCCCTGTACCTCCCCACTCTTACCCGGACGAATAAAATAAATTAATTTGGCATATTCTTACTATTGAGGTCGACATGTTTAAAACATTCGCTATCAATGATCCATCAAATAAATGACAGTACTAATTTTAACATTTCTTTTTGAATCGCTCTTAAAACAAAACAACAACGCAATGATAGCCCTATGTAACTTACAATTGAATTATCTTCATGAAGAAATATTGTGATAATGGTTAGATTAGCAACTCAAAACAGGTGATCACCATCCCCCACTCAGCAGATGCTAAAATATGCAGGAAATTAGATTAGGAAAAATATCTACTATTTAATAAATTATGTATTTACCTAACTAATATTTTTATAAAGTAAATAAATTGCTACAATCCATTGTTAGTCTGCCTAACTCTTTATATATTTTATTGTTGAATTATTTCCTCTTTACAAACTTTGTCAGAATATTTAAACCTCTAACCTTCAAAGGATGCTAATGAGTCCTTTTTTTCCCTATCTTTAAAAATAGCAATACATTTTTCACTTCCAAAACCAGAGAGACTAAAAATATTTATCTTTGGAAAGTTATAGAAATAAAATACGAATATTAATGATAATTTAAGAAACACGGTAATAACATAAAGATTGTATGGGAAATATTGTTTATATGATTTTAAACGGAATTATCAGAGTTATATTTAAATACAAACACTAAAAAATACCTAAAACTATTTGAAACAAATTCGCCGCTCCAGTGACATCATTCTCGCAAGCATATTCGACTACGGCAACAATGTGACGGCGAATATCGATAGGTCTTCTAAAAATAATATATTGTTGAAATTATTATGGCCTTAGTCGATAGTTGAGCATCAATTCCCGAACCTAAATATTGTCACGTGACAGGTAGTATTGAAATGGCCGATACCAACTCCAGCAGCATTAGACAGAGTTTAAAAGATTTTGATTTAAAAACCAGGTAAATAGCTTAAATGTAATATTAGGATTAGACTAAATGTATTTTAATATAGTGGTGAGTTTTATGACCCCTTCTTTTAGTAAATGAAGTTTAAGTTTTAAAATTATCTCGTTGTACTCATTGATGTGTAGTTTTGGTTTGTTTGCCGTTCTAATAGTCGTCGTAACAATACCACTTTAAATGATTAAATATAAATTATAGTTATAATAATTAAACCGAACTATGAAGGAATACGAGGTACAGTACTATTAAAACCCCTACTATTGATCATGTGATATTAGACGTCATGCTCACAACAGACTGCATTGTTGATGACTAGAAAAAATTTTCACCACCTTATGCTAACCGTTTGGGTTATACGCTTGACTAGGAAATAAGATTTATTCTTGGTCAGGTGAACTGGGGTAATTTTAAAATACGATTGCTTATTACTTATTTTATAAGCCCCTCTTTGAGATAATGGGGCTGCACTTCCTTTATACTATCCTCTTCGTCCAAAACCGATAGATTAACTTGCATAATACATGTCAATAAATGTATTAATTAATATATAATATACTATATAACTGCATGGATGTTGTTGGGTTTGGTCTCCTTGAAACTCTCCGGCACATAGTACCCTTCGTGGTTTTTAAGAAAAAGAAAAATACATTCTAATAAAAGTGTTTCATTGCTCATTAAATTTTTAAATTATATTTTATTTACAGTAAAATTTAAAAAAAAAAACATTGCTTAACCAGTGCACTACTAAACCGACGTATTAATGCTCATGCAGGAAAATGTATGGTCAGATGTAAAGCGCCGGACTCGTTTGATTACGCTACACGTCATGCATGCATACATGCATGTATGTGCTGCGTGTTTCTTCGCTTGGTTGGCTAGGATACGATACCTAGACGCGATACGTTGGTCGGTCAGATAAACAATTTCAGTTACTGCGCAAATATCCGGAAAAATTCGTGGAGTATTTACTAGCGCATGTAAGCTTGGCTAAATATATAGGTTGCCATTTCAAAGTTCTTTTAGTATTTTATATTTAAGAATTTTGATAAAAGTTTATAATTATTTATCTATCATTTTGAGTCAAGATTACCATTTTAAACTTATCATAAAATTTAATCGACATTATTATGTATAAAACTAAGGAATTACAAAGTTATGTTTTTACAACCCCTTAATTCATTCTCCACATATATAAGTCCATAACTATAAAAACACGATTGAGTGATATCAATTAATTTAACATTCACTTCTTTTGAATACATGAAATTTGCCTGATGAAAAGCAAATGGCGATGAAATTTGTATTTTATGTTTATCTCACCTTTGTATAGTACGTTTATTTTATATCAAGTCATGCGAACAGAAATTTGTCAGGTAACATTGTAAAAATGGTGAACTTGACTTCTGGAATTGATATGTTTGTCTCTTGAAAATTAGACTAATCCTATATTTGTTACTAAAGAGTCGTGACTAGACGCTGGATACAAATATGTCAATATGTGTTTGAAAATGGTATACATTCTTTTTATTAATAAATAAGTATATACAAAATATTTTTATCCATACCTTTAATAAAATTTTGTCTGTCTGTTATTTTGTTTGTTTGTTTCTAGTAAATTTAGAAAGTACTCATAAGATCGAGATGGGACTTCTTCTGGGCTAGGCCTACTCAGTGAACGAGGTAAGCTATATTTTATCACAATATCCTCAGCAAGCTAAGCAATGTTGAAAAACGGGCGTAAGCAGTAAACATACGTAATGGCTATTTGGCGCGGGTACAAAGCGTGAAGGGTGAAACTTCATTGGATCAGAGTGAATGAGTTGGGGATAGTTCTGTTTCTTCGGGTATCTCCGTACTCTCATAAAGCACTGATATTAAGTTGGTTCCATTATTTACTAGCATTTAAAGTTGTCAGATGTCTTAAATGCGTGCCTACTAGCTGTTTGATACCAAGCCAATAGCACAATTTTGTTTATTGCGATAAAGCACTCCCTATTGAATGCTTATAGAGCTTTACTTTATGTTTCTTAGAAAGCCATTTTAAATAATATTTTGGAGTTCATTACAACAATGCCTCCATATAGGATAGATATCCTTTGTTAGAACGCCTGTGTTCATATCTTAAATTTAGATGCCTTTTTAGTTATTTTATGGGTGTACATGTAGACTAGGTTTATTCGTTTTTATTATAGTAGATTTTAAATGTTTTATTTGGTGTTCATTGCAACAATATATTCACGTAAGAAAGTCACTGTGAGCATGCCTACCTTTGCGTATTATATTTAGGTATTTGTTTAGTTGTTTATGGTTATGTGTGTAAACTGGGTGTATTTAAAAATATTTAGTAATACATTTAAGCTTATTATTTTGATGTTCATTACAACAATGTCTTTATGTAGGAGGTTGCTTCCCCCCTCCTTGTTTGATCCACTCTCTGAGAGTACGTGGTCACGCTCAAACACTATATATGTTTAGAGTTTGCAAGCATTGTTACTCATTACAATACTGGCTTAAGAGAGGTGAGCGATGCTGTTATAGATAGTTTATTCTACGAATTATAAATTCCATTTTGGCTTAAATTATTTAAATGTTTTCAAAATTGATCTTTCGGAATTCTAATTATAAGACTTATTTTTTGATAGTGGATGTCATGTTTAACTATATTTTTGCGCGGCTAGAGTAAGGCCACTTTACTGCTTGGATTATAACTTCCCTAAGGGAAAATGGTTTTCCCAAGCTTTTGATTAATATTTTGTTTTTCCGCTCCACGGATAATTTTCGGGACATATTTGGTAGTGACGGTGTCTGTCGTTTGCTAATAGATAACGCCGTTCACTAAACACTTATTTATTTGTAATTTTGGTTTATTGGGTATCGCTAGAGTGCAAGGGTATTTCATTCTAACTTAATTACTTACTTTGTTCATAGATTCTTTACTTGTTAAATTTGGGATAAGACTGTTAGACGGTGGGATATTTCTATGACATTTTTATATTTGTTAAAGGTTAAAATATATGTCTAGTACGTTTGACTAAGCTCAAGGCCACCTTATGGAATTATGGAATGAATTATCATTTATCTTCTATTTAATTTTGTTGGTCACCTCCAAATGGGAAGGGAATCAAAGTCAAATTTAAGCTTAGTCTTTAGATTTACATTTCTTTGTAGTTTGAATTGTGGCCATTAAATGGCAGCGTTGCTAATTTCTGGTTTAATTTGTATGACCGCCACAAGTTGGCAAGATTTGCTTACAGACTTTAAATATTATTTAGTTCATTGTTACATATGTGTCTTGCTCAAATTTAGAAGGAGGCCGATATATGGTTAATTAAACCTTATAATATCTTGTTATGGGATATAGGAAACCACCAGTCAATGTAATTTATTCTCATAAAATTAAATCTTTTGAAAATTATATGTATATATATACTTTTTAAGTAATATTTGTTTGAGTTGCAGTAAGAAGGCAAGGATAGTTTAATCAATTATAAATGTTGGTGCTGGTGATATAAATGATTTATATGGCCGCCGTTAGAAGGCTAGAACGTAGCATAGAACATTGTTATCAAATACTTTAAGTCTCCTTTAGCTTTCAATAAGGCATTTATTTCAACTGTTCAGTAAATTAATTTTTTATACAGTTTGCATACATTTGAAATTATTAGGCTTCACCATGAAATGGTTTTATGGGAGTCTCCGCGTGTCACGGCTGACATTGTTGTTGCTTTAACTCTATAATTCTATCCCACTTTATTCTCAATTTGTACTTGTTATCTATAAGTTCCTTTATCAATAACTAACAGTCTTGCTACCGCTTTGTATATTATTTCTCACGAGGGGGGTTGGAGGGGGTACGAAAATTATAAATTAATACCATACTATTAATATGAAATTAATAATATATTAATATAGCTAATAAGTAGTCACCAATAAAATTCTAAATATGCCAATAGACAAAAACACACAAGCTTACAAAAAAAAAGTAAAATATAATCAGTTTATAAAGTTATCGTATCAATGGTAAGAAAAGACCTGAGCATATTTGTGGGCGCAGAATGAAATTTAAATCACTTTGATAAACCTGCACTAACATTACTACCCTCAAAACCACCAGCGTCCCTACAGCATTGTAAACCTTACAGTGGGTCTCTATGATGTCTCCACTCTCCAGGAATTATGTCACCCCTGTCGTCTTCAGTGTCAAAGGTTGAGGCATGACAATGAAAAATCACGGGAGCTCTTCTTGCGCCGGAGAAAATTGTGCAAAAAAAAAAAGTAAGCCAGGACAATCAACTTAGCTTTCTGCAGATTTAACATAATTGTTTCCCTTAGTACTCTGAATACAGTAGACATAATCCCAAATGTATTTTCGATCACTGAATGCCTATAATTATAAGCTCTTTCAACATAACCTTTAGGATATCTTCCAACAAATGGTTTTAATACATTGTGAGATAGAGAAAAGGCGTCATCAACAACAATAACACATGCAATGTCTAATACTCTAAACGGCAGACTTTGACCTGTGGAGTGTATTACACTGTAGTGCAGTGTACAAATCTGACTATGTAAACACTCCACCATCTGAAATCCTCCCTTGAAGACTAGCATTACAGTATAAGAAATTATAATTAGCATAACACAGGCCCATAAGCACAATGGTAAAACTGTTCTTATAATAACTATAAAATGAAATTCCGCAGTTTGGTGTTGGCTGTATATGTACAGTACATGTTTCCCGTCTAGTGCTCCGATGCAGTTTGGAAACTCCCATTTTGCCTCAAAATCCTTGGAAAAAATCCAGTCATTCTTCTTCCACTGTAGGGATCTGTAAATAAACCATATATATATACAGCATACATACATATAAATAATCGCTTAAATATACCTAAACTAATGCATTTAGGGTAAAATTAAGTAGATACTTTTTTGGTACAAAAAAAATGTAATTTTTAGTAATATGTCGAATTTATATTGTTGCTCTTAGAATAAAACTTTTTTTTTTAAAAGGAAATAATATATTGTTGTGATCTTTCAAAGGTATGTTACATTTTTAGACGTAACTAAAACTTTTCCTACTAATTAAATATAAATAAAAAGTATAAGAAATAATTAACAACTAAATTCACATTGTCACCTCCCACACATAATCTATCGCATTGTAATTTTTTTCAGAAAATTAATGCAGATGAGAACATGGTTTCACAAGAACACTATGAAACACTTAAGATTTTAATGACTTACAAGGAAGCAATGAATAATCTGGAAATGATGTCGAAAAGAATAAAAAGGGTGGTTAAAGTATTCATAGAAAACAAAACAAAACTAATCAACTCGAACACCAAGTGAACAATGCATGGCGCACCATGAAATAAACAATGTGTTATTCCGCTCAGAATGATGATATGCACTTCAAAGGAAACCAACCACTACTTCACGAACTACACGCTACGATCCGTGTCCAGCGTCCCATCACGCTGCACCTCCATCTACCCTAACTCTCAAACATAGCTGTTCTTATTCAAGACCCCACCCCAGAGCTTTGCAATCCCCACACTCTATCTACTACATAGCCCCCTGCTCTCAATTATCTGCAAATGTATATCATATTCTGAAAATTGAAAAATGACCCCTGGACACAGGCATCGTACCCGGGACGCTTGTCTTAGTACGCCAGTGTTATAACCATGGCGTTATCCAGGAATCTTAACATGTCCAGGGTCATTATTCATTCGTATTTTAAGACAGAGTCTATGATGGACGTGCGGAAATCGTCGGCTACAAATGTGTGATTTATTAAGATCACGAGCTATCAGATAACGCAGCCACCCTCGACTCGGTAGTTGGATCATTGCTGCCACTTGTACAATTATTATAATTTTACGGGATTGAATATTTAAGAATCAAATAGCCAAAGCTATTATTTATGCATTTTAGTGAGGATTACTCCATCTAGATGTCATAATGTGAACATTGGAAAATGACACCTGGACACGGGAATCAGCTCAGTGGTTAAAGCATTGGTGTACTAAGCCAAAGTTCCCAGGTTCGATTCCCGTGTACAGGTGACATTTTTCAATTTTCAGAATATATCTAGATGGAGTAATCCTCACTAAAAGCATAAATAATAACTTTGGTTATTTGATTCAATAATGGGTGACCTGGTGGTCTAGGGGTAAGGTGTCAGACTTCTAAGCTAGCGGCCGGGGTTCAATCCTCGGTCCCGGCAAAGATTTATCTGTATACCAAACCCTTCCTTCACCTCTGACAAGACATCTTGTGAATGTGAGGAATGCCAGGCCTCCACCGTGGTTTGGATTCCACGTTAAACTGTAGGTCCTCCATTTCATCTCACAATCACCCTACCATTACACATTAGCATAAGTGCGTATAACCCGAACGGGTAGTAAGACGCGGCGCTAATAATAATAATAATAATAATAATAATAGTTCAATAATGAATATTAGTCAAAACTTGGAATCTGCATATTCCAATCCACAATCTTGTTATTCGTAATCCAACCCACCTACACCTGAAATCAAAGCTCAGCAATTGCACAACATATAGTTCACCCGAAGACTGTACACTTGCACAAAGTCAGCTCTAAATAAACTACCCATCTTCAGTCACACTACACTTCTTCGTACTCCAGTCCCCATCAACGATCACCAACATTGTACTCAACGAATAATATCTCAACTGTCAAAACTTCAAGAGTCTAAATGCATCAACAGACCATTCCTTTTTACCAGGTTCCTATCCCAGAATCTTAAGAAAGATTAATTTAATTAATAAAAATTAAGAATACATAGTTGTTGTACTGGTCGTTGATATAAATACAATATCATATTGATATTACTTTTGGGAACCGAGTTAATTTTGGGTTGAAAAAATGTTTGTTATACTAAATATACATTAATAAAATACATTTTTGAATTATTTACTGCACTTATTTTACAGAAACTCATCACTGCCCCAATGAATAAAAATAATTAAAACAATAACAATAATACGCAGTAATAAAAAAACTTCATTCTTAGTAGCTACTGTTGGGCCTATAAAAGAAGAAAGTTATATATCATATGCAATTTATAATACCACCAAAAGTAAAAAAACCCATTACATTTGAACTTTATTTAGTAATAACATAATAAATAAACATCAGTAATCATTTGTGTTATAATAATAATAATTATTATTATTTATTAATCGTAGTTATTGCTAGTCTTGTGTTCGTGTTTCATTTTGTATGTAATAATGTTTTGTTTACATGCCTTTATCCAATTGCGTAGAACTTTAACAATACTCTTACAAACTTCAGGAATTAATTTTGAAATTAATGATTAATAATCCCCGTGGCTATACTTAAAACTCCCATATTCGTTTCCAGCTGCTACTAAACTGCGCAGTGTTGTAGCAAGTTTTTCTCCCCGAGTCATATTTTTCCTTTCCCCTTTATCTCGTAAATGAGGATACAGAAGTGTAGATAAGTACTCAAAGTCCACATTATACGTGCGTACAAAGTTAACAAATCCAAATTTGCAAATGTAGGTCATTCATTACTCTCATGTACGCACCTTCAATACTGCGTTTAGCCAAAAAACTTTGAAACCCCACCATTTCTTATGTTTCTTTATTTTCTACAAACGTACACTTCCTGTCAAAACAATAAATGAAGATACGGCAAGATACATAACATACATAGACAACAAACATACTCAACTACATACATACACACATATACATGTACACATATATTCATGTACACATATATACATACACACATACATACATACACATACATTACGGGCACTATGCGCAAATCTGCAAAGGCCCAGACAGAAGCAAATCGTGTTACAAATGTGGCGGAGAGAGCCATAAGTCCGCAGACTGTGCTGAGCAACCACAATGCTTTTTGTGCACAACGGACAAAGATGCTAAAGACGGCTTGTGCCACATATCAGGCTCGGGGGCCTGTAAGGCATTCCGTTTTGAACTAGCTGAAGCTACAAGATCGCAGAAATGACGCGCGTACTCCAAGGGAATTTGAACAGGTGTGTGCTTGCGCAGAACCTACTACGTCAGCGTGTCTTCGAAGACAAGATGGACGTCTGTATCATCTGCGAGCAACACTCAAACCTTCTAGATAGGACATGGTTCACTGATAAAACCAACACTGCGGTGATCTGGACTGTAAATCCAAACAAGGTAACCACTAGCAACAGTGGTTGCGGTGAAGGTTTTGTCTGGATAAAAACCTCCGTGACCTACTTCATGAGCGTCTACCTTTCACCTAATGAAGGGATTAGTGTGTTCCGCCAAAAGCTGGCTAGCATCGAAGACGCTATTTGCGATTTCAATGGCGAAGTCATCGTAGCTGGCGACTTCAACGCTAAATCTGCCGAATGGGGAGCAGATTTCTCAGACACCAGAGGAAACGAAGTCGCAGACTTTGCTGCAAGGCTTGACCTTACAGTCCTGAACACTGGAAACACCTCGACCTTCAGAAGACCGGGGTACCACGAGTCTATTCTCGACATCTCGCTGGGGACCCCAAGAATTGCCAGCAGGATCAAGAACTGGAGAGTCTCGGAAGAATATAGTGGTAGCGATCATCAACACATCACATTCAGTGTTGAAGTGCCTTCCACTCCAGCAACGCAAAAAGGCCCTGATGAACGGAGGTGGAACGCTAAAAAGCTCAACTTGGAAGCTCTACGAGCGTCCCTTTCACGAAGCTGGTCAACTCTTAAATGCCACCCGATTCCCAAAACTAGTAGCGAGACGGAGAAAATGGTGCTGGCAACAATGAAGGCCATTACCACCTCTTGTGACGCCTCCATGCCACGTCTGAAAAACCATGGATCTCACAGGCCGGTATATTGGTGGACACCAGAAATCGCGGCGCTCAGGAAGAGATGTCTTGAACTTCGTCGTCGAGCAACGAGAGTCGCAAAACTCGCCCTTGACCATGACTCATACTCTAGCGAGTACAAAAAGGCCAAAAAGGAGTTGAATAATACCATTAAGGCAAGCAAAATGACACTGTGGAAGGAAATCTGCAACGATCTTGAACAGGACATTTGGGGCAAAGCCTACCAAATTGTAGTTAAAAAACTCGGGAAGGCTTCACCAGAAGCGCCAAAGCCCCCGGACATAATGAACAGCATTGTAGCGGAGCTGTTTCCAAAACACCTGTCACGAGTAAAAAGGCACTATGCAAACAGTGGTGAAGTTTCTTATTTCACAGTCAAGGAGCTGCAAGATGCGGCTAGGACCCTCAAAACAGGGAAGGCACCTGGCCCCGACGGCATTCCAACGTCAGTGATTAAGAGCATAGCCCAGGAATTTCCAGATCTACTGCTGAATGCATATAACGCGTGCCTTGCAACCGGCACGTTTGCTACCGTCTGGAAGCGCCAGAGACTGGTCCTCCTTGATAAAGGGAAGGGACCCCCCTTAACACCTTCGTCTTTTAGGCCACTCTGCATGCTAGACATCGCCGGGAAATTGCTCGAAAAGCTGATACAGGTGAGACTTCGAAATGACATTGACCGCGTCGGTGGCTTCGCCGAAAATCAACACGGCTTTCGAAAGGGCCGATCGACGATCGGCGCGATTAAGAAGATCATGGGGATTATAGCCGAAGCGTGGTCTGGTAACCTTAAATCACGCAAAGTTTGCATCCTCCTCACGCTCGACGTAAGAAACGCTTTCAACAGCGCGAGATGGGTTGACATCCTGGGTGCGCTGGAGCATCGGTTTAACATAAAAAAAGAGAACTTGGCTATAGTCGAGGATTATCTTGACGCAAGAATGTTAATTGCCAAAACCACAGAAGGCTCTCAAGAATACCCGATAACGGCTGGCGTACCACAGGGATCGGTCATGGGCCCCGACCTATGGAACGCAAATTACGATGAACTGCTGGAGATTCCCTTACCGAGGCAAGTACAGCTAACGGGTTTCGCTGATGACGTCGCGGCCACAGTAGTGGCGGACAGTGTTGAGGAGGCTGAACTCCTGGTCCGGTCCACCATTGACGCCGTCGAAACCTGGCTTGAAGAACACCAGTTAAAACTAGCCAAACAAAAAACGGAGATGGTTGTGCTGACGCGTCAGAGATGGTTTCCTAAACCCTTTAACGTAGATATTGGCGCGACAACATTGACGTCAACAAGGGCACTGCGCTATCTGGGAGTGATGATAGACGAAAAGCTGTCCTTTCGCGAACACCTAGAAAGGACATGCATAAAAGCCAGTAAGACGGTATCCAGCCTATCTAGAATCATGGCCAACACAATGGGTCCACGAACTAAAAAGAGAAGAGTTCTTCTGGAAGTACTCCACTCAATCCTGCTCTATGGAGCGGAAATATGGGCAGATATCTTGAAACAAAAAACCTATCGGCGTAAGATAGCGGCAGTACAACGGCGAGGGGCCCTGAGGGTAACCTGTGCCTACCGCACGGTCTCTGAAGCAGCCGTACTGGTTTTAGCGGGCGCGCCACCTATCGACCTACTAGCATCGGAGAGAGTAAAACTCTATGACCTCAAAACTAGAGGCGTTAACACGACTGAGGCCAGAGCAGGAGTGAAGGCGGAAACGCAGAAAGAATGGGAAATCAGATGGAAGGCCTGCGACAAGGGGAGATGGACAGCTCGCCTGATCCCAAACATCAAAGTTTGGATCACACGAAACCACGGCGAAACGGACTTTTTCCTAACCCAACTGCTGACGGGACATGGCTCGTTTAACGCATATCTACATAAAATGGGCTTACACCACACTCCGAGGTGCAAGTACTGCCCGGACAAAATTGACGACGTCGAGCACACGTTTTTTGAGTGCGAGCGCTGGAAGAACTGCAGAGCAGAGACCGAAACAAACATAGGCAAAACTCTCGATCCTAATAGCCTAGTGAACCATATGTTACAGCGGGAAGAAAATTGGAAGGAAATCGCTGCCTACGCGCAGCGCCTCCTTAAAGAAAAGATCTCAGAAAGGGACCAGTGAAAAAGGAGCGGACGTCGTACGACGCAACACGGACTGGGTTGAAGTAATGCTAACGCGGTTCCGACTCAGTCTTCCCTGCAATTATATGCGGGGAAAGAGGAGAGGAGGTTTTTTAGTGGGTGGAAATCCCACACTACCGACCATCACACTTTCAAATGAGCGGTGTCTTTGAAAGATTTTTCCTCCTCACAAAAAAAAAAAACATACATACATACATACATACATACATACATACATACATACATACATACATACATACATACATACATACATACATACATAAATCACATGAATATCAATATACATACACATATACATACACACATACATACACATACATACATACATACATACATACATACATACATACATACATATACATACATACACACATATACAACGACACACACAACGACGTACACAACATACACAACAACATACATAATTTACATACAATACATACGTTACATACATACAATACATACAATACATACATACATACATACATACATACATACATACATACATACATATATACATACAAACATACATACATACAAACACATAAGTCATATATACCTGATCACGCCATTTCCTTAAGGAGTAAGAGAGAAACTGTGAATGTAGATTTTATAAAAACCGTACTTTTTCCATCCTCACTAACTTTCTCCACACTTGGCTATCTTTGCATACTCCTTTCACTTCAACATCATACATACACCGAGGCATGCATGCTCTTTTGTTCTTAAAACTCTTAATGTCTCTCTTTTTTACACATTCGTATACAATATTTAACCACGTTTTATATGGTCCACCCCTTCCTTTTGACCAATGTTTCCCAAATTTTTCTGATCACGACCCTAAATATTCCCTAAAATTTCAGCACAATTATAACTAGAATATTTTTTTTACGAATTGACACTAAAAGCACCTTAACATAATACAAAATATTGTGATCAACATTGATAATATTTTATTGTATTATTAATAAAACGTTAGTATTATTTTATAAGATTATAACGGGCTAATCTGGCTTAGCCCCGTTCCAATGTAAAACACGAATATTTTTTGTGTTACAAACAAGTCGTCAAGAGTTAACAAATGAGATAATAGTGTTGAATGCTACGCCCGTAACATTTGTGTGTTTGTTTACATACCTACTTCACCAACTCTTCCGTCGAGTCTGATGCCCCGCTGAAAACAACAACATCGAGGGAACTGGCTGGGCGTGACCTCAGGCAAGAGCTCCGCGCCGGACAACGAACTACAATCAACTGAAAGCGCCGTGAACGATGTTGGCCGACGCGAGTCAATGTTCCAGAATAAAAAGGATCTTTTCCCCTTCTCTTCACCCCATCACGTGGGGTTCTCATAGTATATATTCGCTGGGCCGCTTGGAAGAAA
>CABFVX010000308.1:186431-224658 GCA_902151425.1 Timema shepardi
AGCAGTACTACTCCCCTTTGGAGTATACAGCGTATGAGCCGTTTCTGCCCCTCTGGCGCGGCTGGAGCTGTCATTAGTTACTTATGTATGTGTTGTGATATTGACCGCCCGTCGGGTGATCAAACTGTGGGACGTGTTCCCGACCGGGCATGGCCCGTAGGTTTAAATATACCTATGTAAATTGGTTGAGCCTCTTGTAAGGGGTTTGGTCTGTATTCTAGGCGCTCGTATGTAACGGGACTTGAACTTGCCCTATGTAAGTCATAACTAAACGTGCGCAGCCAACATGCCTTGTGATTGAGGGACCAGTAACGTAACTCAATTGTCTGAGTTAGTCCTTCTGGCGCCTCACGCCCCTTGTTGGCCTAGACTTAGGCAATGCTACCTAAAATCTTACTTAGTTTGTATAGACTGTTCTTATTGAGATTACGTGCTAAATATTTATCATGTATCATGTTGTTTCATTAAATTGCATTACTTCTATTTACATCCTTTTTCTTTTTACTTCTCTATATGTATGTATGTGCACCCCTGGGGCTACTATGGTTGATCTTGGTGAAACCACAAACAACCAATAATGAAACCCCAAATGTAATAAGACTTGGTTCAAGATCTATAAAAATACGGTGACAGATTACATACCTTAACGTATTAATACGTGAAAGTTGATAAGGTTAACTTTTCTAGCTGTAAGATAGGTCCACTCGCAAGAAAAATGTGGCACGTATGGTTTCAATTGCCTATTATTTTCATAAATGGTATTTATTAAATTAAGTCCACTAAATTAATTAAACTTACGTTGATATAATTAGTTTAAATATATTTTTAATCGGACAAGATTTAAAGTTCAACTTGAGAGACACTAGTTCACTCTTCTATACTATCTCTTTAAGTAATTAATTACTAAACACAAACACCATAAACCACTCTACCTCAATCACCAAGTTATGTTATTTTCTGAGCTTAAGGTCGGGTGGGAGGAGACTTAAGAAAAAGCTTTTTTTTTGCAGATTTTATGACAAATCATTTGTTTGGCTAAAATAAATAAAATATTTCTCTAGTACAAACATAGAGTATAATTTTCTTCACATGGTGATCTCAAAATTTCTTGAATATCTGTCAAGGGTGTTCTGGAATTTAATGACAACTTTTTATCTTATTCGAAAAGTTTGTCCACTCATGGCGGATATTCATGAACTATTTATATCAGCATGTGAAGGAAATCAAACTCTTTATTTATACAGGAGCAATATTTTATTTATTTTTGTCAAAAAAATTGAAAAACCACTGGCTCTTTCTCTCAGTTCCTTAGAAACCCAAAATAACAAAATGAACTTCTTAGGTGTTTTACACAAATTAATACTTAATTGTTAAAAAAGCTCCTGAATTTGTATAACAACTAAGTAAAATATAAAACAGTTAATATATTAATAAAATCTAATTTATTTCAGTAATTAATATCTAGTAGGCTACCGAACCTCGGATGTGAGTCTTGCACTTTTTTTTCTTTTTTACTTTCTCGCTACCTTACAAGTATTGTGAACGTCAAAAAAATCGGACTCAATATTTTGATGAATTTCGACGTGTCATGACCCCCCGAATCCGAATAAGTGGTTTTTGAATTTACGTCTGTTTGTCTGTATTTCAGAGTAGAGCCTAAACTATTTTACCGATCGGGCTACAATTTGGTAACTAGGGTTTTCATAGGGTTGCCCCGAGGGGTTTTTGGAATTGGATATCTAACTCTAAAATTAAGGGTAGTTTACTGAAAGCGACGAGAAAAAATATATTATTTTATCAAAATCGGCTTTAACGATTTTTATTAAATTTAATTTCTAAACATTCATAAATATTACAAACAAAATGGATAGTCTCGATTTTTCGTCAACATGACTTTAATAAGAGTTTCGGCCTTACACGTAAATTATAATTTCTTTATTATATCTTCGTAACTCTTTGAGATATGAAATTACTTATCATTGCAAGTATATATATTTGTAATAAATATATTTTATTTGAAACATATATTTTATAAAACCAATAATTTTCAGAATATGCGCATATATATATATGTATATATATTAACTTTTTAATATATATATTAACTTTTTAATACTTAAGGTAAAGTATTGAGACCGTCAAAAAATATAAACCGTGATGTTGATGGATGTTAACTTTTAATGACCACCGAAGCCTAAAAAGTTTTTTTTGCAATGGCGTCTGTCTGTGTGTTTGTCTAACCCTAAAATTAAGAGTAGTTTACAAATGGTGAAGAGAGAAAAGAACGGGTTTTCTCAAAATCGGCTCTAACGATTTTGATTAAAATTCGTATCTAGGCGTTGATTAAGATTATAAACAAAAAGGCTATTTTCATTTTCAAATGAAAATTACTTTTAGGGTACTTTACTGAAGTGTAATTTCCATATCACTGCAACTATTTAAGATACTTAATAAATTATTGCAAAATTGTAGTATTATTAAAATTAAAATAAGTTATTTGAAATGTATATTTATAGAACCAATAGTTTCTGAGATATTGGCAAATATATTAATACGATTTTGTGAGCTTTAGCTGTATAGATATACTATCTAAGTTCTAACGCATTGATTCTCTAATGCCACAGAGTAGTTAAATATAATTAAGTATTTCAAAAAGTGTATGTTTTTTTCCTTTAACCTCTTAGGGGAAATGTTTGTACAGCAATGATTTATCTCTATCATTTTAGAATAAATAGTAGATACTTACATTTTATATTAATCAAAATACATAAATGAGGAAGTTAATAGCAATGCGATGACCTGAAGATGTGCAACACCTAATAAAATTTAGAATTTTTTACTGGAAGTCTAAATTTTAATACGAAGTGTTGACCCTTGTGGGACCCAATATCGACCTTTTTTATTGGTCCAAATATACAAATGAGACCATTAATTCTTGAAAAGTAAAATTATAAAATTTAAAACCGGGAGTCAAAATTGTTTTACGTAAGTAAAACGCAATTTTTACTCATGTTGCTAGTGTATATTATTTAGTTTCACATATATTACGAGCTTTGAGTAAATATCTCCATTTTCAAACAATACAGCGAGAAAGTCCGTGCGGATCTCCGTACCATTTATTTTTCTGTGTTGTAAAGGGAAAAAACATGCACTACAATATTTGTCTTAGAAAGGAATGAAGACAAAATGACTGGTTTATAATATGAAGTCAAGCCACCTTGGACTCAAACTTGCGTCGAGTGTATATGAATTTTTTTGTAACATTTTGCTATAATCAGTAGTTCAGTACTCCTTCATAATTACTGAGTTTAACAATTAATTTTTAAGAATAAAATAGCCAAAGCTATTATTTATACTTTTAATAATAATGATTACTCAATTTAGATATCATATTCTGAAAATTGAAAAATGACACCTGGGTTCGGTTCCCGGGTTCGATTCCCATGTCTAGGTGTCATTTTTCAATATTCAGAATTAATTTTTAATTGCAATATTTCATAATTTTTGACAAATTTATTTTTATTTGAGACCTTTCCTCGTCCCTCTTTTGGATCACGACCCTGGGTTTGGGAAGCACTTCTTTGGATCCACACTTATAGTTAGGAAATGGTGATTTTTAGATTTAAAAATATTACTGCCACAGTTTCCGTTTCAAATCTTTTCATATGCAAGTCTGCAATAATATATTCCATCAATATCGCAGTTATGAAAAAGCGTTATGATTTCAAAATAGCAATTCCTATAACATTTTATTTTTATTAACAGTTTCAGATTTCTTCTGTTTTTCTTTTAGCGCACATTTCCCAAGAACAATTCATGGTTGTAACTTTCTACGTTATGCTCTTGAAGCTCCAGGGTTTATTGAGTTTCCTTTATTACTTCATTTTTTTACTATGCTCCCTTTGACCTAACTTTTAAATAAAATAAGTTTCTTCGTTTATTTTGAATGGCTAGAACGGAAAGGGGAACGAGTTAAAGGCTTAAGGTTCTCGGGTTTGGCCAAATAAAAAATGGACTAATATGTACATCAGGTGGCTCTAAATATAAAATTAACGTTTAGTTTTACCCAATGTCCTCCTACCCGTCAGGAAAATACACTTTTTAACCACACTAACATGATATAGTTGAGAAAGGTAGCATTTAAAGGAAATGTACCCATATTGCCAGATAGTGAGAGTGGATCAACATTTATAAAGAGACTGCTTCAGTACACCCAGACGGGATTTTATCCCAGATCTTTCCATCCAAAGCCAATCAGATATTCCTGATAACTTGCGTTCCCACCAATGATGGTGTTTAATTTATTGTTTCAACTCTGGTTTTTAAAAATAGCTGCTTATTTTACTATATTTAATATACAAATAAAACTAATTGAAACTTTGTTTATGATTGAAATAACGCTAAATTTACTTTATTTTAAAATAAAAATGGTTATCTATATTTAAATTTTAGGGTAATAACTTTTAAAACTCACACGGATATTTAAATATATTTAAATTCATTTGAAATAACTGGTCTAATATGTTTGTTTACATGTTAAGAAAATAGGTGTTATCATGTAGCTAGATGTAATCCAAAATTAAAAAATCAATATCAATTATTATTTAAACAAAATAATTAGTTGCCAACATTAATTTTCTCATTAATAGTTTTAATATAATAATTTGATTGTTTGAAGCAAGGCCGTAGGAATAGGTTTGGGGGTTCAAACCCCCCAAAACTTACATACAAAATTATATATGGCTTTATTTATGATTCAAATAATATCAAAATAAAGATACAAGCACAAATTAAGGGTCTGTGATACCATAAAAAAACACTTCAGAGAGCTTCTAGAGGTGTTAAATATTTGGAATTTGTCCTAGCCTCCGGCAGCTAGGAGGTTATGTTGTCATAAAAAACCTACAGATGGCTTCTAGAACTGTTCATCATTTATAATTCTTTCTAGTTTCTGGCAATTGGGGGATGTGCCCATCTACCCCCCTCCCCTGAAATTATTGGCTGGCTACGACCTTGGTTTTAAATATTAGTTTTAAAAGTAGGAGGACTAAACTGGAAGGTTTTTGCTCGAATATAATCGCTTGATTCCATCTAGTGTGATCACACTGGCTCAGGCTTCACTTTCACCCCTCTCGTCATTCTCATCACACTCATCACTCTACTACTCTCGCAAATTACGGATGGCCGGTACCATGGAGTGGGTGTAACGAGAGTATTTTTTAACTAAATGGTTTCCCTTTCTACTGTCACCAAAATGATGGTTTAGTTATAGCCTCTAAATTATATTTTCCTCGTCCCTAGCCTATCGGTGTGAAATGAGGACATCCCAGATATTGAAGAAAAAAAATCGAAAATGTATACTTTTTTATTAGAAG
The DNA here is from genome assembly GCA_902151425.1 of Timema shepardi. Lineage (NCBI taxonomy): Eukaryota > Metazoa > Arthropoda > Insecta > Phasmatodea > Timematidae > Timema > Timema shepardi. The sequence continues at coordinate 191,807 of CABFVX010000308.1, forward strand.
CGTATTTAGTAGCACTCTTCTTAATTATGAATACAGTTAGCGCATGCACAACTAACGGTATGTAAATGAGAGGGTTGGGGCAAAACATGATATTTCTCTTTGATATAGATGGTATATTTTCACTATTTAAACGTCAATAAAATCCTGAAATCTAGCTATAAATAATAGGTAAAATATTCATGGATATTAGTTATCCTCAAGGTCTTAACTGACTATAAAAAACAACTTTCAAGTGGTATGCAACCAAAAATCACTCCTAACATGTGTTTTCGTCAAATGAGAGTTATTATGTTTTTGCCCAAACCATCTCATATATGGAAGGAAGCGTTAGATTTCTCCGTGTCTCTTTCATGAAAACGTATTAATGTGAAAACGACAGCATAAGGCCATTTCCGAGTATCCACTGGCTGTGGGGTTCATGAGAGCTCATAGTAGCCAATTACTTCATGTCCATCACAGACTCTACCTTAAACAATGATTGAAAAATGACTCTAAGCACAAGACGAATCTCGGATAACTCGGTGTTAGAGAATTAGAGCGCTAAGATTCACGGGATCAATTTACATGTTTATATGTAGTTTGTTTTAATTTACGAATATCTTTATATTTAATCTTTCTGGCTGGTCAATAGAGCTGTCTGAAGGCCTAAATATTTTCAAAATTTCAAAACTTACGCTGACATCTAATTTTAGGTTTTTGTAGTGTTTGATGCGTCTTTACCTGTCGGCTGTCTCCCGTCAGACGCTTATACCTGTGGGACAAAATGTTATTTGGTTTAGTAAGCAACCCCGGGTGACCTGGTGGTCTAGGGGTAAGGTGTCGGACTTCTGTTCTGGGGTCCGGGTTTCAATCCTCGGTCCCGGCAAAGATTTATCTGATTACCCAACCCTTCCTTCACCTCTGACAAGACATCTTGTGAATGTGGGGAATGATCAGGCCTCCACCGTGGTTCGGATCCCACATTAAACTGTAGGTCCTTCATTTCATCTCACATTCACCCTACCATTGCACATTAGTGTAAGTGCGTATAACTCGAACGGGTAGTAAGACGTGGTGCTAATAATAATAATAATAATAATAATAATAATAATAATAATAATAATAAATAATAATAATAATAATAATAATAAGCAACTAACCTGAAAAAAAACTATTTTCCGTTTAGATAAAATTCATACAAGCATAAAAAAATTTCAAACTTATAATTAAGTCAAAAGGAAATGGGAGACGTTAATTCTTATCAGATGATTCTATTCCCACACTGAGGCTCACAAAGTCTTAGGTGTCAGTCTCTTCTCTATTCATTGGGCAATGATTCAGAGGGGTTTGGAAGTGAACCCACATTTGCGTGGAAAACCATTTAGTGAAAACAACCCACAGTTCACCCGACCGAAATTCGAACCATGATCTCCCCGTCATTGGCAGTCTAGCTCAACACGAAACTATCGCGTTGGCTAACTACTCCACCAAGGCACCCATTCTTTCGATTAAAATATTATTAGATTATACAACTAGGATCCCTAAGAGCTAACTTAATTTGTTATCAATATTATTAATAATTCTTCTGAACAACTTGAATGTTTTTACGACAAACTGGTGCATTTTTTCACTATAAGGCTTATCAATAATGTAATTGTACCCTCATTCTAACACATGTTTTAGAGAAGTAGAAAAACCATGTCACTGTTTAATTTTAATGAGAAAGAACGGATACATTTTAGATGGGCAGCTTTGTAAACAGATGCACTAATGAAACCGATGCTCCATTCGAATGCGATCAAGTTACATAAAAGATCCGTGAAAATAAATATCGAGGTTCTTCTTCCTCATCCTCTTTGGAAACCGGTGGTCATCTAGCGTCCGTGGGCGAGCTGTTTGCGCAGACGCAGGTGAAGGGTCAGGAAGAATGGACGCCCTGTCAAGTCACCATTGTTAGCCAACAGACCAATTCAAAAGCTAACGGAAAATCTAAAAGGAACACCACTACCACAATAAATTGTATACCAGTTTTATTGAAAAGCTGTCCAAAACATTTGTTGGCTTTTCTCAGGACTTACAATTTCCTCTTTTAGGCACTTCTTAGGGATCACATTGTATACAAAATGCATTTTTTTTCTCAGAGATAAATATTGTGTAGATTTCTTACAAATTATACTACGAGTAAAAACATTTTAAATTAAATAATATGAAATATATTTTGAATTTGTTTATACCCACGATAGTTGTCGGCACGATGAGTAAATACCAAGCTCATTTAATCTAGTTTGCTAGGGACGAGGATGTCAGGTTTTAATCCTGGATGAGTGCTATGAGTTTTAAAAAAAGTTTATAACTATCCTCCACGTAAAGTTGAGTACATTTCCTTTAAATTATACATTAATTATCCATATCCAATTAGTGTAAATATACGGATAGCCCTAACGGGTAGTAAGACGCGGCGCACAAAAACTACATTGGTTGTTATGTAATAGGGAAAAATTTATAAATCTTTAAGAAGTGTATTTTTGATAGGTAATTTGATAATAACCATTAATAATATCCTAATCCGTTAAGATAAGATATATTTGCCTAGCTCCATTTGGGTTTCCTTGCATGTCTAATCGCACCGCCATTTCTCAACTGTAGAGGGACGATCCACGTCTCTTTTCTGAAACTTCTTTGGGATTAGGGATTGATCGTGGGTTTTTAGTTGATTAAAGATGAAGATATTTCATTGAATATTGGCCCACTTTGGTGATTACATGGATTAAGGCGTCGCTCTCGAAACAGACTGGGTTGCTGATGATGGAGAGATTGGGGATCGAATCCCAGTTGGGTGTACTGAGTGTGATTGGTTAAGTCCATATCTATTAGCTAGTATTAAATAGTTTGTTTATATATGGGAAAAAGTGTCACCCATGAACTAGTATTAAATAGTTTATTTGTGGTAAAAAATGTCACGTCACACTAATAAATAATATCTTAAAACTATTGACACTTCCTTTCTTACTGTAGCTCATTAGGAACTCGAAAGATCATGACCGCACTTACAAAAGTACGTTATCTCTTCCTATCTAGAGCTAGTTATACCCAGTTCACCTCATTACAGCCATCTCTTTCAGGTTCATTCTATTGTTAGCCTCACATATATATACCTCCAGGTATTCTCAATTGCTTCTTCCCATTGAATCTTGCAGTAAATATTCTGATCACAGTTCTAGATACTTACATTCACTCTTCATGTCTTGCCCACCACAATATGCGAGATTTGACTATCCTAACAATGTCTTGTGATTTGAAAGTAACCAATAATTATGTAACCTCCTCCGCGTCCCAGTATATTAATCCCTTTTGGGACCAAATATCTTCCTAAGTACATTATTTTCAAACACCCTAATTTAGTTTACGTCATTTAAGGTGTGAGACCACGTTTCACAACCATAGGGAACGACCGGTAAAATTATTGTTTTGTGTATTCTGAGTTTTACATTCCTTGACAGCAGGCAAGATGTTAACAACTTACTGCCGGAGTAATAAGTAAAAACTATTGACATATCTTGTGTAAATATTTATAAATTATAAACTTAGTTGTATCCGTAGATTAAGAAGTTTCACGTTGTGGTCTTAATTGTTATAAAATAATGTATAAAAACATATTTTAACTGTTTCACCAGTGGCAGTATAAAGTGACTACCTAGGGGGGCGTTTGAGAACAGCTCGCTGATAGACTGAATTTGATCACGTGTTCACGCCCCCTTGCTCTCTAATTGACTGTTGGTTTTCCCCACCCCTCCCCCTCATGACCCCTACGCTCCTCCTGACTCCCTCCTCTCCTCCTGACCACCCATTCCCTCTTCTTGACCCCCTTTCCAATGTTCCAAACTTGTTTATTCTTGTCTCATTTTTTTATTTGTGATAATTGGTTAATTATGTATGGTTATTGTTTTTTAATTTGTGCTCATTGGTTATTTATTCATTGTTTTTTTATGTCTGGGTAGGATTGGAACGGGGCGTTGGAGCTTATTTTTTATTTATTGGCTTGCAGTCCACGACGTCGGGCGCTCCTCCTATGGCAACGGCACGGACCACGAAGCTCTCCTAACGGCAGCGTAGCGTATAATGCGACCACCGACCGGCAGGCAGCTGTTCGTCGCCATTTCACTTCCCCTAGGGAGGTAACACGAACCTTTCCCGATGACCGCTTAGCGTAGAGTGTGAGAAATGGTTCCCGGCCATGAGACCCCTTTCATTTTCCCTCACTCCCCTTTCCATCAAGGCATGTGTCACAACCACTCTCCCAACACCTATGTGATAATGGGTTTTCCCGGTGTTGCAGCCCCCTTATGTGGTAATGGGTTTTTTCCCGGTGACTCATACCTGGCGCCAGTTTGGCGGCTCGACAAGACAGAAATAGAACACGACATTGATTTATGTCACAATGGGTTTTCCCCTGATGACTCATACCTGGCGCCAGTTTGGCGGGTCGGCAAGACAAGTAGAGACAGAAATAGAACACCACCTTGAATGATGTCGCAAAAGGCGTTTTCCCTGATAACTGGCACCAGTTTGGCGGCTCGACAAGACATGTCGAGACAAGAATAGATCGTGACCTTGAAACCGTGAGCTAATACAAGAGTTTATTGACCCTGTTTGTGTTTGGTGCCAGTTTTCCGGCTCAAAAAGTTGAGACTCATATCTACGTGTAAGGGACAGATAGGTTTTGCGTGATTAAACCGGATATTACAAAACATATATTTATTATACATTAAAGGTTTTACAGACATACATTAAAGGTTTCACAGACATACATTAACGGTTTAACAGACATACATTAAAGGTTTCACAGACATACATAATATTATTATAAAGTTTTACAGGAATGATACGATTTTCCACAGTGTCTAAAAGATGCGTTTGTAAAAGTGTTTTTAGTTCAGAATCCAGCATGTAATAGTCCAAACCTACGACTTGACGTGTATATTAGGTAACACTTATAAGATACAGGTTTCTGATGTATGTTTCCACCGTAGGCTGTTCGAGGTCTATGACATCCAGTGATTCTGTTAGCGTGTCGCATACATCCGCGACGAGTGTGTCGATCAAATCGTTGCAATAGCGTGCGACGGATGTCGACCATATATCCCGATGATCGACGGTGACGTCAAAGAGGTCCCACACATCACAAAGACGCGCCCATCTAGGTGCTAGATAGGCGACCTGTTTGCCTTGTTTCTCGCTGATGACGACCATACGGTCACCGCACATGCGTCTCAGAGAGATTGCATGATTAGCCAGACTAATCTTCTGAGGAGGTTGCGTGTTGCTGAAAAACTTTGATATGACCGACTTGTAGTTGCCAAGTTCTTGCCACTCTGTACAATTAAACACCGCACAGTTCTCTCTCAATTTTTCTAGCTGAACATAGGGCGAAAAGTTGTTATTGACGCTCATTCCGACAATAATTAGTTTGGCGTCGACTTCGTCCAGAGGGAACACAGTGTTGAAAATACTGGTCATGGCGAGTGGCTTCACCGGAATTGCTTTGAGGGCGCAAACGTCTTCACCTTCCATGATGTTTGATCGCTTCGATGACGGTCGCGATTATAGCAGGCACGCCGACGGGACGGCCCTTTTATAGGCACACGCTGATTGAACGCAGTCCCTTGAGGAGCGGCAGAACCACACAGTCTGAAAAATGTGTTGTAATGTCTAGCCACCTTAGTGTCGTTGCCTGTAGGATTGGTGGGCGAGAATAGGGTTAGAAAAGTTTTCATCGGAATATTCTGGGCACGATAGAGAAGGTACATGAGACAGAAATGGCCGCAAATATCCAAGGTTATGCTTTGAAGTTGTAGTGGTCTATGAGACGTGCCGGAAGCGATTTTGCATATAAATGCCAGATGTGACTTTATACGGGGTATAAAAGAATAAGTGTCAAAATATCCTCCCCCGCCGTTCTTGTCGATAAAGATGGTAACCCCATGCTTCCCAGGCTTGGTGTGTGGATCAGTGTTGATGACGAGAGCGGCAGGTCATGCTATTTTAGCGGGTAGTTGATCAGCAGGGAAAACACCCAACCGTACAAAACTGAACCACGGGTTTGTTTTCAGCACAAGTCTTATGGTTTGCGTGTCCGGGTATAGGCGTGTATTTGACTAGAAACTTTTTACTTTCTGCCCCCTTGACGTAGACGGTTTCTCCAAGCGTTGTGGCACGGAAGATGAGGGATTCAAGCAGGATGTAATCCACATCACCGCTATCCCAGGGATTACCGTGCAGTTTGTTGACGAAATAGTCGTCTTGCTTTTAGCAGCGGTTGAAAGTTCCTCGATAGCGTATGGGGGTTTTTACACTCAATGTTTAAGTAATGTACTGCATACAGATAAAACACTTAGTTCCTTGACGATAAACTCTTTGCTGTCGTCGACGAAGCTCTTAAAATCTACAGTGACGTCCATGATTTAAATGTCGAGTGTAAGGGGCGGGAAGTCGCTTATATTAACTTCCATTATTGGTCACGACATTTCTGTCCTTGTCAATGGTGATTATGTAGGCAAACACCCCGTACACGATACAGTTAATGGTTTCGGTGAGAGCTCTGGTGAAGCTCACTTCGATGCTCAGAGAGCCATGCCACGTTAAATTCCAAAGCGATGTCATGTGTGTGGACATATTAGGTGTGAGATCGAAAGACATGAGATGATATCCCTTAAGGAAGGCTTCCCGTGTGATGTCGCTACCTTTGTTCATGAAATGGATACCCGTTCCAGAAAACAATGTGTGGTAGAACATGCCATAGTTGCCATTTGAAAATTCGGGCTGTTACGGTTTCGACGACACTTGTTTCCCGTCCACGTAAAGCGAGAAATGGTTCATGCCGTAGGTTTGGAACCTGAACGGGTTCTTGGTGGCGTCTCCATTGAACGCCGCGGTCGATACAAATCCACGATGCATCGTTTGGGTAACTGTCCAGTGAATACGTTGTCCAGTGCATTCCCTTGCACACTCTTTGTAATAGTGAGTGTTTTTACTTCCACACGGGTGAAGGGATACTTTGCGGGACTGACGTTTAATGCCTTGGCATGTGCCAACAGTATAGAAGGTGCTACTTTGACAGGTCTCACTAGAAGTTCGGCTTCAGCGATGTGAACCTTAAAGTGAGGTAGTCAGGGACGGACATAAGACTAAACCCGTCTCTGGAAGGGACCAACTTGACTCCAAGTTCGATACCATTCTAAAGGTATTTCTCTTGGTAAAACACATCACCGTGTAAATACCCCAAGAGATCCACCGTCTTACTTTTTGCAGTGAGACTGCGACGGGCCTCAAATCCCTTGTTGCCTGAATTAGCCCCCTCAAAGTTTCCGCGGCTGTCTGCGAACCACAGACCGCAAGTCAACTGTGCTCTTTTGACTTCACTGTTGTAATTGAGCAACGTTTCAATGTACGATCTATAAGTATACGTGTTTCTGGGTGGTGAGACTAGTTTTTGGTTTAAAAACACATCCACCTTTGTGAATAACGAATGCAACCAGTTGTTGACGGGAGTTATTTGATCCACCACAGTGAAAGCACAACCATCGGGTTTCATAATTGCCGTCCTGAGGTAGAGCATAGTCTTAGAATGATTGATATAGAACTCGCCTTGACCGGTAACGGTAAATTCAATGAGCGAATTATCGGCGAGTGAAGAAACAGATTTGCAGTGGAACCATTGTCCACTTTCAATACTGGTTTTCGTGGGTGGGACGGAAAAAAGATCGTGTTCACTGCTGGCACACTCGCAGTACTGGGGGCGTAGAAACAAAATTTTAACTGAAAATATCTACCGCTACTTTCTTGACATTTTTATTTTGGGCAACTACAGAAGAATGACGTCTGTGCTTCTTACGACTCCCTTTTATAGTCTGAGCCAGTCATCAGTGTGTCGATCTTCTGCTCCACCTTGCGTTTCAGGTTTGTTCCAGACCCACCGACACGCTGGCGTAGGGCCTCTTTGAAAGGACGATGCTGATTGGTGACGTCGGAGAGCACGTTGATACCCGTATGAAGAGCCTGTTTTCCAATGACTTTAGCGTCTCTTCTCAGCAGCTACTAGACGCTCTTGAAAAGGTCAATGAAAAAACTTCCTATCCCATGCTCGTGTTGATAGGAAACACCATGGTAGATAGGAGATATTGCTTTTACAGCCTAGTTGACGTAGTATATTTGGTAGGGAGAGTTAATATTTAGCAGAGTTGAAAATGAAGTTTCACGCACACCTTTCCAAACTCGAATGGTACAGGTTCACCAGTGTCTGTTCTTATATTGATTTCTGGGCTTTAAATTTCCCTTCCTAATAGAGACACGTAGTGTAACGGATCATAGCTAGCTGTCTTATATATGCCGTAGAGATAGTTTGTGTTGTTGATGCCAACGATACGTAAAAGTGGTGCCACAATGTCACCCACGGGCTGAGGATCGACGATATCCTTGTAGATGTACATTTTCGAGGGTAATCCTAGTAGAATGATGGTGGCGTACAGTGACTTTTGGACATTGATCAAATTAGTCTTAGGGTCTAAACCATGCTGTATAATTAGTTGAATTGATAGAGTCAGCATCTGTATATTTTTTGAAGAAAAAACAACGTCCACATTTTTTTGGGGTTTGCGTACTTGAATATAACTACGGAATCACCTTTAAAAGCCTCTATTTCGTTTAGGGCTTTGACCAATTCATGGATAGTGCTGTAGTTTACAGGAAGGATGTGATCCTTAAATATTTGTTCCACGCCGTTAGCGTCCACTCACTTGAACCATACAATATTTTGACCCTCGGGTATGGTGTTGAAGGAACACAAATATTTGAATTCGGCGAGAGCGACTTCCCACTGGCCTTCGTGTGTAAGAGGGTAGGGTAGTTTCGTGGTGAAATTTACAAGGGTATTTTTCGGGAAATATCTCATAAAGCTATCCCTCGGCAAAGTGATGTTAAATTGGTCCTTCGTGGTAGGGCACTGACGTAACTGGCAGGAATCCAAGAATTAAACTTGGTGGGGTAACCTTTCCACTGCATGTACTCGTTCTTTCTCCCACCTTTACCCCTTGACATGTAGTATATAATCAACTTATAATTGTTTCGGGAAGACGTACACGTTTCAATTCGGCTTCGTAAAACATTCCCTCTGCCTCCTCGCCATCAAGATCGGTCAGCCTGTAGACAACTGGTTGTCACAACACGATACTGCTGACTTTGAAAATTTATTTGCTTCAATTGCTTTCGTAGCCCTTTTCAAACAGCATTTTGGATTTGCTAATACGCACCGTGTCACCCACTTTCATTTTTTGTTTACTATTCCAGTTTGGACGCCGTTTTCCGTAAATACTATCTCTGACTTGAAGCACATTGGTTTCTGAAACGTCGGCAGATGCCATCTTGATACTGAAATGTTTTGAGCTGTTGTAAGCGTCGACGATATATTAGATAACGTCCACATACCGATACGTGTTATTTCTGGTAAAGTTGCGCCACATGCGCCCTTTCAGAGTTCTATTGCATCTTTCCACGATGCTTGCCTTTACGTCAGGATTATGAGCGGTGTAGTAATGCACGCTTTCTTGCTTGAGAAATTTCCGGAATAGGCGTGCCTTGAACTCGGTCTACCTGTCCGTCTGTAAACTTAGAGGTTTACGACCAATTTGTTTGAAAATGTCTCGAAAGGCGTCTCGAAAGGCGTTTCTCAAGACACTCCCCGTATTGGATGGAAGCGTCCTCAAACAGGCCATCTTGCTAAACACGTCGATGACGGTGAGCAAGTACACCGCACCGTCGTTGTATTTTCCAAGACTTCGCATATCGTTGAGACCGGCTTGCCAAAGATCGTAAATGTTTGACATCACGTACTTGTTGCGTGGAAACCTTTTTATCACCTATTTGTGTCAGGTATAAGCATCCTGTGCAGGAAGCTATTCTTGTACTTTGCCGGGATCTTTCTTGGACGCTTTTATGAGTGACGCCGCCCCTGCAAACCCTGCTGGATGAGAAGGATCGAGATAGATTTCGGGTAAACGGGATATTAATGTCGGAATCCAGCCACCATTTTTTTAGTACACTCTTTTCAGTTTCTTCTTCTTAGGGCATTGTGAAGGTGTGAGTGGTTGGGGGTAAGTGTGTTGGATCTCTAATAGGCGCCAAACGTTTTAGATTTACAATAAATTCTTTCGGAACGTTTATTTTTTCAAGTGCCGTGAGCAATGCTGTGTCTTCCTGCTCTGACCAGATCGTTGACTAAATCCACAATATTGGATTAACGGAGAGGCATATCGTGAATACTCACACCCCCGTTTTCGTCCCACGAGGTATCATCACCTAAGGAAATAATATGTTCTAGTAAAAGTTCAGTTTATTTACGTGTCTGTACTCTACAACATTGAGTACAGCCAGGATGGGAAGTATAGACACTTCAGGGGTGGTCGTGATGGTGGTGGTATTTTCAGGCAGTGAAGGTTATTGGCTAAAGTGCAGATAGTGCTGTAGCACTTGTTGGTATAAAGTCCATTTAGACTTGTCATTAAGTTTTGAAGCGAGGATTTTTTCTATTTCCTTGTACAGCTCGTAGACCACTATGTTTGTGGCCGATGCTACTTGTTGGTGGTGTTGCTCGTAGCGGTGTAATGTTTCCGGGGACACCAATATAATCTTTTTTCGTGTATTCCATCATCTGCTTGTTGAATAAACAACCGAGGACGCCGCTGATTAAAGGGGCTAAAAGTAAGGGCAGGAACGATCCTCCTTTCTGAACGGGTGGTCGTCTCTTCTTCTTCCAGCACTCTCCTCGTTTGACCAGCTTGCGCAACACCTGCTTGTGAGCAAGTAACTTTGTCTTCTGCGCATTTTTCAACGGACCCACCCTTTTAAAGTGTTGTAGGCACACTCGCTAACAGAGTCATTCAGTTTCTTGTCTGCAGTTTTTAACTAGGCGACACGTTGCTGCGGGTTCATGCGATTCATTGCACGCAGCAGAGGGGCTTGCTTCAACACTTTGGGACTTATGGTTATGAAATGAACTGTAATCGGGAAGTGTCGTTTTTTTTTAGCTTTTGCGTGTTAGGTACACGCAGCACCCGGCATTGGTGGGGGTCTATATCTGAACAATTTGGGTGTACCATGTTTAAAATATAACAATATATACCCCTGGAGAGTACTTGTAACATAAGCGTAAGTCTCTGATAAAACATTAGGGTTTTTAGGACAAACATGACGCGCAAAGTTTTGAATCTGAGCTTTATCTCTGGGATTTTTAAAATCGACGATACAATTTGCGTTTAAGGAAATGTCTCTTTGACCCTTGCCCTGGTGGAAATTTTTTTATGGTACATGACACTAATATTTTGATTGTGGCATCCTTTGGTGAAAAGATCGACAACCACTTCGTTGGCTTCACGCATCAGGTCGTCCAGGATAATCATCTAGGGAGAGTCATTACAGGTGTCATCTATTTCCAGTAAACCCATACATAATATGACGCGGGGACTTGACGCGTCTTGTTTGAACCCCGGTTGCTATAAAGCATAATAACAGGTGATATTATCAAATTTAACGTCACACATTGTGTCCAGGTGACGGATAAAGTCGGCTACAAAATGTGAATTTCCACAGCCGAAAGGGACGGTTATGATGGTTGAAAATTGATGTTTCAACTTGTCCATAATGTTTGAGACTGAGCTTATAAGCTAAATGAACTTGTATGTATAGGATAAAAGGGAGGGAGGGATGTGTAGACGTTAAAATGAAAATATAACAGTATTTATAATATTTATTCACACAAATATAACTCACACCATAAAAAGTATAAATTGAATATTTGTTTACAAATACATTTCACACCGTGAAAACTATACTTGTAATATTTATATACAAAAATATAAGTTTTAGAATATAGCTCACGCCATGAAAAGCATACAGTTCTAAATACCGATATGCTTACCTTCGTGAGTATTAGCAGAGAAGTAAGGAGGAATTGAATCCAGGTTGACCGTGTCGCTTGGCCTTCACACAAATGCAGGTACATTTTATATATTTTTCATCCGTGCTATTACTTATTAATTTATGTAGTTATATGTTATTTCATAAAAATATAATTGCGAACATTAAATTCAAGTTAAATTAAATATTACCTATGAATTAATATTAGAGTTAAATATTATTTCGTCAAAATATAGTTGCGAACATTAAATTCAAGTTATTAATATTAGCACCGCGTCTTACTAGCCGTTCGGGTTATACGCAATTAAATTCAAGTTACTCAATTTAATATTACCAATGAATTAATGCAATAGTTATATATTACTCCAACAAAATATAGTTGCGAACATTAAATTATTTTTTATGTTGTTATTAGTGGCTCGAGGAATAAAACGGTTGTTTTCCCTTTATCCTTGGGTAGCATTCTACCGTCACAATACTTTTACAATTTTTTAAAATACTTGAATCGATGGTCGCATGTTCTAAGACGTCACTAGACCGCCGGTGATAGAGTGATCGACGTTTGTAGCAAATTAGGGTACACATTCTACCTGTTAGACCGGAAAAATGGCGGAGGTTCAAGAAGAACGGCAGTTTTAACAGACATTAGCTGTGCTAAAAATATAAATGTTCTAATCCCAGTGTGAACACCGTCTAAATGTCAGGATCATCTAATTCTGGGGAGGGGAAATTGATTCCTTTGTTCCCAGAGTGGATATTAGAAAGCACATCTAAACCTGTGGCCTACAGAAGGCCACGACTGATGCACCAAGCGGCCTTGGGGGTGGGGGGAAATCAGATCTGAACCAGCGACCTTCAGAAGGCCCAGACCGATGCACCAAGAGGCCTTGGGGGGTTAATGACTCTTCAACAGGGTCGTTGCCGCCATCTTTCAAAATGTATAACAAGTTATGGTTGTTGCGACATCTGACGACTTCACAGAGAAAGGGGTATGATGAAGTGAGGGGGAGGGGGCTGAAGTTAAAGGCAGTCCAACAGAGTTTTGTGAGAGAGAGGAGTCAGTGTAACTTAGTTCGTTCTGTGCCGTGGCGATGTAAGGAGGGTGGAGAGTGAAGGAAAAGTGAAAGAGATCTTACAGTCGTGATTCACTGTCAGCTTCTCGGGGGTCACACTCTTCGCTAAGTGGCCGTCGGGAAAGGTTTGCGCTCCATGCCGATTCCGCTCCCGACGCCGTGGACTGTACACCAATAAATAAATAAAAAACTCCAATGGCCCGTCCCAATCCTAACCAGACATAAAAAAATGAATAAATAACCAATGAGCACAAATTTAAAAAAATCAGCATACATAAATAACCAATAAACAAAAATAAAAAAACCAATGAGACAAGAATAAACAAGTTTGTAACACTGGAAAGGGGGTCAGGAGGTTGGAGGGGGCTTTGAGGTGGAGGAAAGGAAGAAAACCATCATCCAATCAGAGAGCAAGGGGACGTGGTCACGTGATCAAATTCAGCCTATCAGCGAGCTGTTCCCAGAAGTTAAGAAATGATATTATTGGGTTGGAGGAATTTTTACGAAGCATTAGATCGTCGAAGAATAGCAAAGTGATAAGTTAATATTTTTTAAGCCTATATGTTTATTTATGTATTATATACATTTGAATTAATTTTGTTTATAGGCATCTTTAAAAAATCTACTTTAAATAGAAAATACAATAAATTAGAGCATTTCTATTGATGAAGTGTCAACCTTTACCATTAAAATACCGAACTTTAATAGCTAGGCTGCCAATATTGAATTTTGTTTTTAGTTCAATATAATACTTCCCCTTTCGCTGTTTTAGACTTATTATAAAAACATGTAATTATAAAAAACAACAACACGAATTTTAACCACTGATGTTGAAATAATGGATAGTTACATTTTAATAGGGTTTTACGTATTCTCCAAGTCATTAAAATTTTGAAAAAAATGAGTGTTTAACCCCTATTTTGTGTCAAATAGATCTCATCGCTGAGTGGAGTTTAATCACTTGTGGCTGTGGGACACAACAAACAAGGCTTTGACAAAGTTGGTTAGTCGTTGAGCTAGTTATCGGTTATAATTACACTTTAATATCAGCAGAGGAGTCAATTTAGACCAAGATTACTAGAGTTGACTATACAGGAAAGTGTATGTTATAAAAATAAATAATATACTCGAAACACACTCGAACAATAGTCAAATTACTTCAGAAATAATAGAGTTTGTATTATATTACTCTCGTAATAAAGTGTTATCAATATAAAAATTAGTGATCAAGTTTTCTATAGCTATATAGTATACTTACTATTGGTTTTAATAATTACACTTTAAATACAAATTTTCTATCGATTAAAAGTTTTTTCCCATGCCACGCGTATTACTACCCATCCGGTTTATTTGAACGTTCACACTAAAGAGCAGGGATGTATAAATAAGAAAGATAGAATTTTGAGTAAATGCACCAAAATTTATATGGAGGACAAGAGAAAGATAATTTAAGGGATTAAAACCCGGAACTCCCAACCACCGGAAAACCAAATAAGACAAAACGGACGCCTTTTTTTTTTACGTGACCACCAGTATGGGTGATATAATGTATTTATACTTTGTCAATGTTGAAAGAAAATCAAATATTTTAGGTATATTCTAAATACCTCAACCCTCCCATATAGGCTTAGTAAGTTTCCTGAAAGTCAAGAGCAATAAATACTATTACTGTTTTTTTTTATTTCACCGTGTCTTCGTTTGTATTACACGAGTACTTTAACTACCATAGTGTTATAAGGGTCGTGAGGGTGTAATTTTATAGGAAATCCTACATTAGCGTGGAAGCAGAAAGGGAAAATATTTTGAGAAACCCCCCATCAGCAGATTCGACCGGGATTTGAGACCTTGATAGCGTCATAGCTTCCAGTCCAATATAACACCATAGTGACTCATCTAAACATGTACCAGTGATGTAGATTTTATTAAAACAAATTGTCAGTGTGTATAATAGCTCACACGCTGACTGCTTGTGAATAAAAGTGTAATCCACCAAGGAATATTTGTATTTGATACTTTGTATGTGACTCTGCCCTTAAAACGGAGATTGCCCTATACATGTGCACCCAATCTAATTAATCTATAGGATTATTATTTCATGACTCTGATTTGGGCTCACATTGATAGAAAAACTACTGAAATCTGATTCCTAGTTCTTTTACATGGAGATATTCCAGTTCCTGCTGCAAACAACCACCTTTACACTTGCCCCATTAGATGGTAAGTTCACAAACAAAATAGTCAAAGAGTCAATCGCTAGAGCCACCTTCTTAGAGAGACATGAGTTTGTTGTTAGTCTTATTACCCACATATCTAAATTCGTTGTCAAGCTCATCTAGTCTGGTTTTTTTTAGTGATAGGGAGGTCAGGGTTTGGATCACAGACGTATGTATTGAGAGTGTTTGACCTTTCCCCCTCCACACAAATGCCAGAACTTTTCCTCTCGTTTTTCATCCTGACCCCCTTTGTGTAAATATGTGGATGTACCGAATGGGTAGTAAGACTGAGGGTATATGCAATATACAGTTGAGATTGATTCAAGATACTCTATCTTCTAATATGACTTTTACAGTTATTGTGCAAGAGTGACAGATATCTATAATTAGTTCACGTTTAGTCGGTGAATGCATGGACACTATTATAACAGGGTTTCCGATGTTATAAACAAGTGGTCGAGGTATCTATAGAAAGGTGTGAATTTGTATATTAGCACAACAATCTCTAAATGTTTGAAAAGTCACTGGGATTTACTACAAACACTTAGCTTTAGAAAAGAAATAAAGTTGATTTAGACCATTCTTCGCTTGGGTACAGCGACAAGTTAGCTGTTTATGTGAAAGTTTTGACATATAAATAATTGAGATATATATAAATGTGTAGTGGCATGTTTATTTTATTAAGTTTTATTTTATAGACGAGATATTCATCGTATTTTGTATTTTCTTATTTAAATAATTAAGTAAAATGTTTCGTTATTTTAAGTTTTGTTTTCTTTTAACCCTGTAAAAAAGAATGCACAGTAACTTTTGTTTAAATACACGGGGAAAAAAACTGTGGAAAATTAATCTAAATAATAATAATATTAACAAGAGAATAAATTAAGCAAAGGTAAAAGGGAAATAAAGGCTTTATATAATTAAAATAATACACATTTTAAATACAACATACCATAACAGAACAGTGTGTAAAGCGTACCCGTGTAGCAATCAATCCTAGTATTGAAGTACCCGACGTTGGGCGGGATATATATTTTAAGGTGGAAGGTTAAAAATGTGTATGAATCGCAAAAAGGTGTAAAAAGGGCAAACAGAGCAAAAAGGTAAAAAAAAGCTCTTATGAACTAAAAGAAAGGGAATAGAAAGTATATAAGCAAAATGGTTAGGTAAAATGAGTAAAAACTATTAAATTGATTAAAACAGTATAATGGGTAAAAAGGTGTAAATTTTTTAAAAAGGGCAAAACGAATAAAGAGGAAATCTAATTAAAGTTTTTTTTAAATAGAAAGAATAAATGGGTATGTAAAAGGGTTAAAAAAAGGGGGGGGGTAATTAAAAGGGTATAAGGGTTATTAAGAGTATACAGGGTGTAAAGGATCAAATTGATAAAATTTTCAAAATGGGTAGCTTGGGTAAAATTGCTAAAATGAGTATAATGGGTAAAACGATTGAAAAGGGTGAAAAGGGCTAAGAGGGTAAATAGGATAAAAGTTAAATACAGTCAAAATGATAAAACTCCGCCTTATAGATGCACATGTTCGTTCACAAAATCTAACATAACATGCATTGCATAACTGCAAGAAAAAGTTTATTACTAAAACCATCTAGCGATGTTAATGATATATATATATATATATATTTCATATTTAAATTAATGAAAAAATAAAATAAATAATAAAACTCCGGCTTCTAGGAGTACATGTTCGTGCACAGGGGCTACAATATTTATAAATTCTGGACCTTCGCTTGCGATATATCGCGGAACGCTCAAGGCAGACAGACAAACTCTTCATTTTATTAACATAGACAAACATTTGCTATAAATTTGGTAAGAAAACATTTATAATGTATTCTTAGTTATACAAGCTACTGGAGTAAGTCTCTTTAAATATTTATAATGTCATCTTAACAATACAAATAAATGAAATCAATGTTCTTTTAAAAGATCCGCTTCGGTGGCCGCATGGTCTAACGCGCTACTCTCGTGTTGGACTAGACTGCCGAAGACGGGGAGATCGGAGTTCGATTCTCATCGGGTGCACTGAGGGTGGCTTTTCCTTAATTATTTTTCACTCTCCTTACACGCAAGTTCTGGTACACTTCCTCTCAATTAAACCTCCCTAACCCCTAAACCACTAGTGTAATTATTACATAGGCGTATAATCCAAACAAGTATTAGGATAATGTGCTTTATAAATATATATACATATATGCATATATATCGATTTAAGAATATATAATATCATCTGAATACAACAAGAAACGTGAATCAGTATCCTTAAACGATATATTTATTATAAGGTAATCCTCCTGATACTAGCAACTGGCAATCTATTTAAATACATACCTAGCTGACTGATACAAACAACTCTAAATTTTATATTTGTTTGGTAACCGTAAAGAAAAATAAGAGTTATTCCACAGATAACACATACTGTATTTATTTGGTTGTAAGCCAATGTATTGTCACGAGAGTGACGGGCAGACTCTCAATCTCTCTCTCTTTCTCTGTGCCACTACACACGGGAGTTTTATCAACGCACGTAATTAATCAAGCTTACCGAACGTTTGATATTCAATGTATTTTTTACACAAACTACCTTTTACTGCGGGGGGGTTTCGAATTATCATGAATCCTCCCTCCCATACTCTCACGGCGTTCTGTAACAAAAACCTAACCATTTAATTTTTGGGAGTGTGGGTTAGAGGGGGTTTATCTTCCTTGGTTAGGGGTGGAGAGGGTGTGTGTGAAGGGTGTGTGAGAGATCCACAACACAAGAGATGGCGAGGATTTTCCATTACTTAAACTTCCTCTCCAAGCATTTAAAAGATATTTAAAAATATATAATTTGGACTATAGGTGTTATGAAATTTCAAATTACTTCAATAAGTAGTACTATGGTAGGGGTAAGGGGGAGTAGAAATCCCAATATAGCCCTTTTTCTTCCGCTAATTATTCAGTAACTTTACATCCATTTAGTTGTCTGTTTATCTGTACGTCCATCCACACNACATTTATTTATTTATTTTTAAGCTACAAAATGATAAATCCGCTGGGTAGAAAAGGAACAGCGCTTATGGTGAAATCAATTGTTTAAGAGTGGAACTGCCTATAGGCCAGCAGATTTATAATTTTGTAGCTTAAAAATAAACATTGTTATATCTATGAAATTAGCATGCTATAACATTCACCGACGCATACAGTGAAATCAATATAGCTTTAAAAAAAATTAAAACGACTTTCTTTTTACAAAATATGAAAATTAACATTTTGTCTCAGTTTCACGAGTTTCCAAATATATTACGTCATAATTCTCGTTCCAATTGTGAGGTAAATCCAATAATTATATGTTGGCTGTAGTAATAATCATGAACAAAGCCTGAAAAGTCTAAAATGGATATATAGTTATATTAAAGATTGATATATTTAAAGTAAAACATGAATAAGTTGTCTTGTTTGAAACTTTTTACTTTTTACTTTGCATGTGTATATTATGTGAAAGAATTATAAGAAAAGACCGGATTTATTTTTGAAAAATACTCAAGGCCAATAGCACCTCCCAATTATGTATGGTGGCGTTTTGAAGTTGCAGTCTGTGTATTGATTTACACCGGCCTGGTATTGAAGAGCGCACCACTATTATACAGTTGTAACGTTGAAAACTGAAGAGCTATATTAGTTCTGTTTGGGTGGTTCATTAAGGCGGCCTTACACCGGGGCAACAAGAGGCAACATACAGCATGCGATAATTGCCTTCTGTTTCCAATGCCACATGCGACAAGCAACTTTTGTAGCCACGTGTTTACCTTCCCGCCGGAAGTGGCTTCAGGGGCAACAAAACCGCACGACTTAGCGTATTGTTCGTTGTATTCCGTGCTCCTATTTTGAGTTTTTTAAAATTGTTTCTAGTGCATAGTTTCAGTGTTTCGAGATGGATTGCTCAAATGAGAAAAAACTTAAGTTTATTGAAGAGTATGGTAGTCATTACATACTATGGGATCACCGATTAAGTCATTATAAAAACAACAAAAAGGTGAATATTTTCCAAAAATTGTCTTAGGGCTATAAATAGTATATTGAAAATTATCAAGTAATTATAAATAAATAAATATTTAGCACCGTGTCTTACTACCCGTTCGGGTTATACGCTTTAAGTACTAATTACTTTAATGGATTAGGAAGGTTGAATTAGAGGAAGAGAACCCGAATTTGCGTGGAGGGAGAGTGGAAAACCATCTAGGAAAAACCACCCCCAGTTCACCCGACCGAGACTCAAACCTCGATCTCCCCGTCCTCAGCAGTCGAGCTCAACACGACAAGCGCGTTAGCCAACTACGCCACCGAGGCGGGTCTCAACTAATTGAATTGCATGTTGTAATAACTTAGTTTATCATATTGGAATGAAATATTACAATCATTTGGTCAATACATCCCTTTCTAAATGATTTTAGTGTGAAAGTAAAATTATAATGTGTTTCAACTTGTTTTCATTACTGCATATTAATTGAAACTTGAGTGACGTTCATGGTGAATAAACATTCTATGTGAATTATTCAGAGATAGTTATAATTAATGTAATAACTTATTAGAGTATTCAAGATAATTAATTAAATAAATACCCATTATTAAAATGAATGTGACGTCCCTTTAAAGGAGAAAATAAATAATCTTCGTTCCCGATTCCATCGCGAACACAAAAGTGAAACAAAAACTACTACTGGACAACTGCAACTAGTTGTGATACGACATCTTGTTGGGATAAATATCGTCCTACAAACACTTCTCTGTTCCACCATCTTATTCGCCTCCTCCGATTCTTTACCTCTTCAGCAAGAATAAGATAAGCCGCGGCCGCAATACTCGTTCTCGACGACATCTTTGAAGCATACTGGCGATTGGAAACAGGTAGTTTTGTTGATTTGGTGTAGATTCTACAGAAATCGCAAGGAGCTGTGTTATCTGACATATAGCATTGAGTCAACATGCCGCATGCTTCATGTTGCCTCTTGTTGCCTTTGTGTAAGGCCGTCTTAATGGATTTCGTTGCCATATCTGAGATGATGTTAAATGTTTGGAAATATATTTTATCTGCAACTACAATTATTTATTATACCATAATATATTTTTGTGTGAAGAACCCAGATACTCACAGTGGTGGTCAATAGGTATAAGGTGTTACACTCTCATTACACTTTGTCACCATTTTTAATCAGGTCGAGGTTAAAATCCTGGCTGAATTCGCCGGTATGAGTACACCTAACCGCAGTCTGTAGCGCTTGTGCCAAATGGGCTTGTGTCCCATCATAGGCACGGTCGAATGTTTATTATTAGTAAATTGTCTGATGGGAAACTGAATGTTCTGATTTTCTTTGTATTAGGCTAGTGTGTAAGTTGTGTGTTGATACAAGCCTAATCAGGGTATTGGAAAAGTGTACGCAAATTACACATACACAAAAAAGATTTTTGAAGTTGGAATTATCAAGTGATATTTTTGTTGTTGTTCATCGTTCCAGGGGAATACCAATGACTGATGAGCTTACAATCAGCAACTTTCTTGGTACTAAAGATGTTATATTTTTATTTATTTTAATGTAAGCTGCTGCTAGCCGAAACACAGGGGTCATACATAATATTACGTGTAAATATATATAAATATAGTCCTGTTGAGCTTAACACCAATGGTAACAGTCGGGAATGTGAACTAATGTGCTCTTGGAAAGACACAAACAGTTGTTTGAAACGTACCTGAGAAATCTGTCTAGCAGCTGTGAGTTATTGTTGTTGTGTTTGTCATATGTGGGTGCAGACCTACATGGTGTTGGGTGACTTAATCGTATTTTTTTAGCACTGTGCCTTACTATCTGTTTGGGTTATACACTTATGTACTTAATACGTTAATGGTTTTAGAGGTTAGGAAGGCTATATTTATAGAAAGTGTAATTGCATTTGCTTGGAAGGAACATGGAAAATTACCCTCAGTACACCCGGGATCGAAATTAGATCGTCGATCTCCCCGTCATGACGCGTCATCGGCAGTCTAATCTACTGCAAGAGTAAGTAGCACGTTCTATAATGCGGCCATTGAAGTGGGTTTAATCGTAATTGTTATCGAACGTAAAACTAAGGATTTAAGCGACTTATTATATTATTAGCTTTTGTCCGCGGCTACGCTTGCATTAAACAATACATCAACACATTCGACAACTACAAATGCAAGAAAAGAATGGAACTTCAAGAGAAGTGTTTTATGTGCGTACGAAGATTTACGAAGAAAAGCAGGTGTGCCCCCATATCCTTCCTCCTCCACACACCAGCTCATGCTATTTGGATCAAACCAAATCAACCCTACCATTGCAGACAATATAATATGTATACCAGATAATTTTATCAGACAAGATACATTAATAACTCATGTTTATCGAAACATCATATAGTGTAGTTCTAAGGCCTATATATCTAAAGCAGCTTATATGTCCTTTCAATGACGACTGTGATAAAATAAACACAGAAGTCTTGAAGATCATAGATGGACCAAATTCAGAATGTTTTAGCATCGACTCCACCGAAACAGTAGGATACTCACCACACACTATACCTAGAGAATACCTGCACTCTATAACACCAACAATTATTCCACCTCATCGCCTACAGCTGAAAAAAAGGTGAAATTGTTATGTTGATTCAAAACATGAATTTAGGCCATAGCTTAGTAAATGGAGTTTGCATGGTTTTTCAGCAAATGCACCAACATAAATTGCAGGTGAAAGTGATAACGGGGCAATCCAAGGGACCGAGACAATATTTCTCCTTCGGATTTAAGTAATTTTCACAGATAGCAATATTCTATTCGTCTTGAAACGAAACCAGTTCCCCGTTTGATTAACCTTCGCAATGACTATCAACAAGTCCCAAGGCCAGACATTCAAAAAACTCGTCATCTCTCCATCTCGATACGTGCTCACCCATGCTCAGCTATATGTTGCATTCAGCCTTGTTTATTCAGCTCAATATGTAAACATTCCAATATACTACGGGTCAGGGGCGAATACCTGGACACGAGGGATTCTTTACAAGAAATATTGTTTTCAGTGAAGCTTTAATTTTATGTGAAATAATCAATGTATCTACTCTGTTTGTATTTTTATTCACTTCAATACTTATAATCCATGTATGTTTAAATGCATATTCTCTATAAAAAAATATGCTGTTTAATCTCCTCTGTACAGTAATTCTTTGTTGACACCACCTTGGGAAAATACGCTATCAAAACTTTAATACAAATTGCAGAATTTTCTGCTCAATCCACTAGTTTATTTTGACTGATTTGGTAAAACTATCTTTTTATATGCTAATTTATGCTGTTTACCACCACGAGTATGTATGTTACAATAATAGCACATTAAAATTATTTAAAAACTGGCTATTCAAATTAAATAACATTTATGGCTAACATATTAAAATCAGCATATGTGCAAAGAGTTTTAGCTAAGTTGTACCTTAGACAAACCACTGGTATCGTGTGGTCACAGCTTTACAACACGGGGGTTTATAAACTGTGCGTCTTGTCTATAATCTGACGGACGAAGCTTGTGATTTGTACTAAGTTTTACATTAAACTGTGACATATTGTACATCTATCCTTTCTTTGGACGGCTTGTTTTCGTGACGTGGCCATAGTTTTATCACGTTATGGTAATTCAACATGTCCCAGCAGTTTCAAGGTAATCATGTCCTTTATCAATCCTTTCAGCTTTGAACAGCGTTTGTAAACATAGTCGTTCGTTTCACACATATGCTTATGTGCGTACATGGATGCATACCAACGTTTCGATGGAGGTTTACTCATCACACAACATTATTTACACACTTAACCCCTCTTACTAGACTCTTAGGTAGCTTGAACAAGAACGCCACCCATGCCCAAAACACCAGCCATAGTGAAAAGGTTGCAAGGGAACAAATAAAAAGGGCAGATAACCAGAGATATTTAATTGACCCACACTCAAAAATCCCAGCACAAGTATCCAGACCTAGCTATCTGAACAAATAGTAAAACAGATAATTCAGCAATAAACATTGAGGGAGATAGGGTTCGCTAGACTTGAATGCATACGAATAACATGACATCAATAATGGCCTATTTATTTTAAGAGAATAGGATAAGTCTCATAAGGATTTACAATACCATATCAAGAGGTTGCGTACAGTGCGAAATAGTAATATAAGTTCTTAACAATTCAAAACAATATTAATTGAAAGCGATCAAATCGCATTTAACTAATTAGGACCTATTTAAATCGTTAGATAACGTTATCAGTCCACATGTAAAGAAAGATAGCAAATTGTAGTGAACAATACGCAATATAGTAAGCTAGAATGAATACAACCTACAACCTATCATCTAAATCTATGGAGTAAGCCGTTCAAAAGATGACGCTAAAAGGATCATAATAAGCCCGAAATGAAAGTGTATACTTATAACATAACCATACTTATGAATTATACTTATATAATGCAATTGGTAAAGTTTTGCTCACAACAATACTCATAGATCTCTAGTTGGAAATAAACCTAATTATTCCCAATAAGCTATCCGCGAGGCCAGGGTAACTATGACATAAAACTAATTAAGTTATTTCTACTCTATTAGCTAAGCTAAGAGTATATTCCTAACATTACAAAAATATCCAATGTATATATCCAACAACACTAAACATCCTATGCTACTCTTGGACTTACTACAACAGACAAAGAATTACTATGGGAGATAGCTTTCAAAGGTTAGGTTAAATAATATTTAATAGAGAATAAGTCATCTGAAATCAGATCCAAAACGATTTAAGACCATATTACGTCGTTTTCCAAAACAAAGCCTAAAAGATTTTTTTTAAAGTCAAGAGAATAATACATTTTAAGACTTACCTAATTTCGGCTGGATTTTAAGCTGCCTAGTTTTCCATAAAAATACATATATAAAAATCGTCTCCAAAATTACGACCACTTACATGCTGGTAAGTTCCTAATTCCTATCAGTATCAAAGAGTGAAGTTCCTTTCTGGGTACTAACTTATCTCTCAGTTTGAACAGCGGGAAAAATAGGTAGGGAGAAGTAACATGGCCGATGAAGTCATTCACAGCAAGTCAGAAAGGGCCCTCTTACCGACGCCTACGCACAGCGTCGTGAGGATAATCATGAGGGGGTATGGAGACACTCGTGATCACACTTCTCGCTCTTTACCTCAAGCTTGGCGCATGCAGACAGCGTCGTGAGGATAACCATGAAGGGGTAGAGAGTCACACGTGATTGCACTTCTCGCTCTTTTCCCCAAGCTTGGCGCCTGCGCACAGCGTTGTGAGGATAACCATGAAGGAGTAGAGAGACACACGTGATTGCTCTTCTCGCTCTTTTCCCCAAGCTTGGTGCCTGCGCACAGCGTCGTGAGGATAACCATGAGAGGAGTAGAGTGAGACACGCGTGATTGCTCTTCTCGCTCTTTTCCCCAAGCTTGGCGCCTGCGCACAGCGTCGTGAGGATAACCATGAGGGTGTAGGGAGTCACACGTGATTACACTTCTCGCTCTTTTCCCCGAGCTTGGCGCCTGCACACAGTATCGTGAGGATAAACATGAGGAGGTAGGGAGTCACATGTGATTGCACTTCTCGCTCTTTTCCCCAAGCTTGGCGCCTGCGCACAGCGTCGTGAGGATAACCATGAGGGGTAGAGAGACACACGTGATTGCTCTTCTCGCTCTTTTCCCCAAGCTTGGTGCCTGCGCACAGCGTCGTGAGGATAACCATGAGAGGAGTAGAGTGAGACACGCGTGATTGCTCTTCTAGCTCTTTTCCCCAAGCTTGGCACCTGTACACAGCGTCGTGAGGATAACCATGAGAGGGTAGGAAGACACACGTGATTGCTCTTCTCGCTCTTTTCCACAAGCTTGGCGCCTGCGCACAGCGTCGTGAGGATAACCATGAGGGGGTAGAGATACACACGTGATTGCTCTTCTCGCTCTTTTCCCCAAGCTTGGCGCCTGCGCACAGCGTCGTGAGGATAACCATGAGAGGGTAGAGAGACACACGTGATTGCTCTTGTCGCTCTTTTCCCCAAGCTTGGCGCCTGCGCACAGCGTCGTGAGGATAACCATGAGGGGGTAGAGAGACACACGTGATTGCTCTTCATCGCTCTTTTCCCCAAGCTTGACGCCTGCGCACAGCGTCGTGAGGATAACCATGAGGGGGTAGGGAGTCACACGTCATTGCTCTTCTCGCTATTTTCCCCAAGCTTGACGCCTGCGCACAGCGTTGTGAGGATAACCATGAGGGTGTAGGGAGACACACGTGATTGCTCTTCTCGCTCTTTTCCCCGAGCTTGGCGCCTGCGCACAGCGTCGTGAGGATAAACATGAGGAGGTAGGGAGTCACATGTGATTGCACTTCTCGCTCTTTTCCACCAAGCTTGGCGCCTGCACACGGCATCGTGAGGATAACCATGAGGAGGTAGGGAGACACACGTGATTGCTCTTCTCGCTCTTTTCCCCAAGCTTGGCGCCTGCGCACAGAGTCGTGAGGATTATCATGAGGGGGTAGGAAGTCACACTTGACTGCACTCCTCGCTCTTTTCTCCAAGCTTGACGCCTGTGCACAGCGTCGTGAGGATAACCATGAGGGGTTGGAAGTCACACGTGATTGCACTTCTCGCTCTTGTTCCCAAGCTTGGCGCCTGCGCACAGAGTCGTGAGGATAACCATGAGGGGGTAGGGAGTCACACGTGATTGCACTTCTCGCTCTTTTCTCCAAGCTTGGCGCCTGCGCACAGCGTCGTGAGGATAATCATGAGGGGGTAGGGAGTCACACTTGACTGCACTCCTCGCTCTTTTCCCCAAGCTTGGCGCCTGCGCACAGCGTCGTGAGGATAACCATGAGGGGGTAGAGAGACACACGTGATTGCTCTTCATCGCTCTTTTCCCCAAGCTTGGCGCCTGCGCACAGCGTCGTGAGGATAGCCATGAGGAGATAGGGAGACACACGTGATTGCACTTATCGCTCTTGTTCCTAAGCTTGACGCCTGTGCACAGCGTCGTGAGGATAACCATGAGGGGGTAGGGAGACACACGTGATTGCACTTCTCGCTCTTTTCCCCAAGCTTGGCGCCTGCGCACAGCGCCGTGAGGATAACCATGAGGGGGTAGGGAGACACACGTGATTGCACTTCTCGCCGTTTTCCCCAAGCTTGGCGCCTGCGCACAGCGTCGTGAGGATAGCCATGAGGGGATAGGGAGAAACACGTGATTGCTCTTCACGCTCTTTTCCCCAAGCTTGACGCCTGCGCACAGCGTCGTGAGGATAACCATAAGGGTATAGGGAGACACACGTGATTGCTCTTCTCGCTCTTTTCCCCAAGCTTGGCGCCTGTGCATAGAGTCGTGAGGATAACCATGAGGGGGTAGGGAGACACACATGATTGCTCTTCTCGCTCTTTTCCTCAAGCTTGGCGCCTGCGCACAGCGTCGTGAGGATAACCATGAGGGGGTAGGGAGTCACAAAGTGATTGCACTTCTCGCTCTTTTTGCCAAGCTTGGCGCCTGCTCACGGCGTCGTGAGGATAGCCTTGAGGGTATAGGGAGACACACGTGATTGCACTTCTCACCGTTTTCTCCAAGCTTGGCGCCTGCGCACAGCGTCGTGAGGATAGCCATGAGGGTATAGGGAGACACACGTGATTGCACTTCTCGCTCTTTTCCCCAAGCTTGACGCCTGCGCACAGCGTCGTGAGAATAACCATGAGGGGGTAGGGAGTCACACGTCATTGCTCTTCTCGCTATTTTCCCCAAGCTTGACGCTTGCGCACAGCGTTGTGAGGATAACCATGAGGGTGTAGGGAGACACACGTGATTGCTCTTCTCGCTCTTTTCTCCGAGCTTGGCGCCTGCGCACAGCGTCGTGAGGATAAACATGAGGAGGTAGGGAGTCACATGTGATTGCACTTCTCGCTCTTTTCCACTAAGATTGGTGCCTGATCACAGCGTCGTGAGGATAACCATGAGGGGGTAGGTAGACACACGTGATTGCACTTCTCGCTCTTTTCCCCAAGCTTGGCGCCTGCGCACAGCATCGTGAGGATAACCATGAGGGGGTAGGGAGTCACACTTGATTGCACTTCTCGCTCTTTTCTCCAAGCTTGGCGCCTCCGCACAGCGTCGTGAGGATAATCATGAGGGGGTAGGGAGTCACACGTGATTGCACTTCTCGCTCTTTTCTCCAAGCTTGGCGCCTGCGCCCAGCATCGTGAGGATAGCCATGAGGGGATAGGGGGACACACGTGATTGCACTTCTCGCTCTTTTCCCCAAGCTTGACGCCTGTGCACAGCGTCGTGAGGATAACCTTGAGGGGTTGGGAGTCACACGTGATTGCACTTCTCGCCGTTTTCCCCAAGCTTGGCGCCTGCGCACAGCGTCGTGAGGATAGCCATGAGGGTATAGGGAGACACGCGTGATTGCACTTCTCGTCGTTTTCCCCAAGCTTGGCGCCTGCGCACATCGTCGTGAGGATAGCCATGAGGGTATAGGGAGACACACGTGATTGCACTTCTCGCTCTTTTCCCCAAGATTGGCGCCTGCGCACAGCGTCGTGAGGATAGCCATGAGGGGATAGGGAGACACACGTGATTACTCTTCTCGCTCTTTTCCTCAAGCTTGGCGCCTGCGCACAGCGTCGTGAGGATAACCATGAGGGGGTAGGGAGTCACACGTGATTGCACTTCTCGCTCTTTTCCCCAAGCTTGGCGCCTGTGCACAGCGTCGTGAGGATAGCCTTGAGGGTATAGGGAGACACACGTGATTGCACTTCTCGCCGTTTTCCCCAAGCTTGGCGCCTGCGCACAGCGTCGTGAGGATAGCCATGAGGGTGTATGGAGACACACGTGATTGCTCTTCTCGCTCTTTTCCCCAAGCTTGGCGCCGGCGCAGCATCTTGAACTTGGGGGATACCGTACTAGCGCACAGGGGTCACATGCCACTAGGTGACCTAGTTCTTGTTTTCTTGATTAGCTCGGCCGATGAGCAGTGTTCCATGACGACGTGCTTGGAGTGTCCGTAGTTAGGGCGCTGACTTCCCGGTAAAATGGGGTAAGTTCTCTTCACTCTCTTAAGGTGGCGGAGGTCGGGGGCTATGTTGTGTGTAGCCATGGTACAAATCGCCGAGGGAAAAATGTGGTAAGTTTACCAAAAGTTTGGATTTGTCATTTATGTCTGTAAAATAACCAAACTGCTCACAAAAACGTCTTTAATTCAGTACTATCAGTTTGTATCCCACACTTCTCTATTTTAATATCCATAAATTATTGAATTAAATTATAGCCTTAGTCAAGAATTAATTTTATTTGTTTAGTATCGGCTGTCCCAGAGACTAGCCTTTTTTAAATCATTTAAAATATGGCAGAGAAGGCTGTATTCGTAACCAAAGATTATCCACCTTCACTGGCCTGGCTCATTGAGTCGGTTTCGCGATTACGGGAGGTGGGGGTTCGAATCATGGCTGGGAGTAATGAGGATGTTTATTCTTCTAAATTATTTCCAACTTTATTTTCACATAAATGCGTTTAAATTTCCACTAGATAGGACCTCCCTCATCGCCCCACCATCAACATATTCCGGATGGTTTGTAGGACACCCAGCAAAACATATATTCCTTTTTACACGTACAAAATAAATATTAACCAATTGTGTATTTTGTTCCTAGACACAAATATACTTTTTTTAAATTAATGATTATTACAACTTTGATTTAAATTCATTATTTGGCTTCTGTTTGTGAAAATACTAATTTAACGGAGAATAAAGACAAGAGTAAATGTTATTATTGGCATCCAGAATGTGCAAAGCATTTTGTTGACAGAAGGTTTTATAATCTATTATTTTTAGACGCTGTTATTTCACCATTGAAATCACATGATCAATTTTAGTTATATTTTTACTATCAACAATATAAGCTGGGCATTTTAGGAAAAAAATTTAGAAAAAACTGTAGGAAAACTAGTGTAAAGCTAAAAATTGGTGTGGAGGATGTATTCGTTCCCTTTAATAAGATATTAAAATTCCCTAGTCTGCGTAGTAAATTCTGGAGAGAGAGCCTGGATCACAAAAAATAGCTTTTATTCCTTTTTAGAGAAACTATTTTGAAT
Source organism: Timema shepardi (assembly GCA_902151425.1). Taxonomy (NCBI): domain Eukaryota; kingdom Metazoa; phylum Arthropoda; class Insecta; order Phasmatodea; family Timematidae; genus Timema; species Timema shepardi. Next base: position 221,220 of record CABFVX010000308.1, read on the forward strand.
AATCCGAAGGAGCATGTTAGTGCTTATTTTGGAGATAAGGGTTCTGCAAAAAGTATGGCAGGGAGTGGCATTGGAGAGCTTTGGGAAAAATGACAACCAACCTGCTCTTTGTATACACTAATGAGATGTAACTTATATTTCCAGATTTTTGACACAGCCATCTTAATTTAAATTGCTCTTGACTCAGGTTATAATACTATATGCAAATACCATAGCGGAAGTGAACACGATACATAGACATATTGTATTATTCTAACGGTTTTGATTCTGTTAATTAATTTGACCATTCTGAGGCTTATGACACATTCAGATAAGACTTATATGATGGTTTAAACCAAATTCAACAAGATACCATCCAAAAAACAAAAGGATTATCTCTGGTACCAATCCAATGCCCCTATTTGAGTCTTCATACGGGGGCAAAAATCCACTGATTGCAAACTACACTATCATTGTGTGAAATGAATGTGACCTCATGTCCATGGTGTGGGACATCTGAGATACAAAATAGCCCCACAATTAAGTCTAGGAAATGCAGGAACTCGTGTCCAAAGTTTCAGTTGGAGAACACGTAAAGTTTTCTACTTAGAATTATTCCAATTACAGAAAAATCGAGCAAGTTTAGAAGATATGGTGGTAATATTGTTTCTGAACAAGAACTAATGCGCGCAGTCAAGACATTAGAAGGGCTACAAAGAGGCTGTGGCATTCTCAAAATAAGGGTAGACTGGGGCTAGTTGATACTAATTTTGATTTACTTTATTTTCAATAATCAAAATAATACAATATATACTTGTATGTGACTGAATTTAGAAGGATGTATTTGTATCGTAAATTATTCAAGTAATCTGGAGTTAATAATAAAGTGTATCATTCGAAACGTGAAGGTGGGAGTATATTCCACACTATTATTATTTAATAATAAACTGTTTTTAACTATCGGGTTGTATCTTAATTTTTAATCAATTCAATAGACTGAATAATGGAATTTCTTTTTTACTATTTTCGCAGTGTTTTTAATGCCTTATAACGGATAATCACTCATCACACCCGCCTCGGTAGCGTAGTTGGCTAACGCGCTAGTCGTGTTGAGCTAGACTGCCGAGGACGGGGAGATTGAGGTTCGAATATCACTCGGGTGAACTAAGGTGGTTTTCCTAAATGGTTTTCCACTCTCCATCCACAAGAATACGGGTTCACTTTCTCTAAATCCAACCTTACCAATCACTAATCTATTAGCGTAACTAGTACTTAAAGCATATAGCCCGAACGGGTAGTAGGACGCGGTGCTAAATATATTTTTAAAATATTTAAAAAAATTGCTCCTCATAGCTACATTTCTAAAGTCTATTATTTTATAACTCTTTTAAAAGGAAATATATTGGTATATAAAAGAGGTGTAGGCATACGTGGAGCTGATCGAGCCCAGTAGAAAACTAGCTCCTACAATACAAATACCAAGAACAAACAAAATTGCTCTGGGTCAAAATACTTACATGGAACTTCATTAACTTGGGCAGATGAACAATTCATGTGAACAATGAGTTGCTCTTCCTTTCAGATAAGAGAGGAATAGCTGTCGTCATAGAGGCAAAGTAATTTTTCCATAACTCTGACCTTGTGAGTTGACTAAGGCATGCAGCCGCCCTAGTCATACACAATAAAGAGAAGCGTACAAGACAAAAGTGACGGGAAAAAACCCCACAGGTTTCCAAATAACAATACCATTAGGACACTATATTGTTCAAATAACAATACCATTAGGACACTATATTGTTCAAATAACAATACCATTAGGACACTATTTTGTTATAATAACAATACCATTAGGACACTATATTGTTCTAATAACAATACCATTAGGACACTATATTGTTCAAATAACAATACCATTATGACACTATATTGTTCTAATAGCAATACCATTAGAACACTATATTGTTCTAATAACAATACCATTAGAACACTATTTTGTTCTAATAACAATACCATTAGGACACTATATTGTTCTAATAACAATACCATTATGACACTATATTGTTCTAATAACAATACCATTAGGACACTATATTGTTCTAATAACAATACCATTATGACACCATATTGTTCTAATAACAATACCATTATGACACTATATTGTTCTAATAGCAATACCATTAGAACACTATATTGTTCTAATAGCAATACCATTAGGACACTATATTGTTCAAATAACAATACCATTAGAACACTATTTTGTTCAAATAACAATACCATTAGAACACTATATTGTTCTAATAACAATACCATTAGAACACTATATTGTTCCAATAACAATACCATTAGAACACTATATTGTTCTAATAAAAGTGCAACTCACACAGTCGTGCATATACCTTTGAATATTAACAGTGATATTCCTCAAGGTTATTATATGCAAAGTATAGATATTCATGATTATGAAAAAAGAGACACTGCCCCTACCGGATCCTGAAACGCATCTAAACTATTAATAGGGGGAGCTCAAAACTAGTTAAATAAAAGGCAAAAACAATTAAACAAGAAATAAATTTTAATGGTCAAAAAAAAAGGTAACATAGGTTATCGTAATTACATTGTAATCTAAATGTCTTGTAAGTAACCACATCTAACGACCCTATATAGAATAAATCGAGCAAACTTTACATGACAATTAATACAATAAGCTATCAAAGAAAAGCTAACACTTAGAATAACATACTCGTTATAATTGTAACAATTCTATCGTTATTTGGTGAAGATGCTTATGCCAAAATTAATAACAAATATCTGCTTATTATTTTTGCGCCAAGCAAAAGGCAACAAAGCATGCCACAAGTTTAAAGAATAACAGCATAGGTTTGAACATCTCAATAACAATATCAATATATTTTCAAACATTTCATAGTCATGCGTTGTATCGACAATAACGTGGCCATTATTACTAATATAAATTGCACGATTCATTACTAAGCTTTCCCATAAACACAACATTTAGTTTTGAATTAATAATTTCTATTCAAGATTATAAAGTACTTAAAAACTCCTATGGGGTGTCTCAAATAGACTTTGTCTCATATTGAGATTTGTTTTTAACATTTGAATACAAATTTTAATATTAGTATATGTTATTTTATTTTAGTGTTGACATATTCTGATTTCGGCCAGTAGCCTAGGGGGGGGGGGGGTACTTTGTTTTTAATGTTGTTTAACGTCCTAATGACCACATCGTGTCAACGGGCCTATAAAACTGAATGCAAATAATAATAAGAATTGATTGATTTTAGTAATAACTAGTTTAGTCCAGTCAAAACTGTAAATATATTAATTCAACTTATTGTTTGCGTTTTAACTATATTTCACTGACAGGAGAGGGTTGATTCTATAACTACCAAATTAGAACTCGTATTGACGAAATTACTTTTGTAACCCCCCCCCCCCT
>CABFVX010000308.1:226541-238300 GCA_902151425.1 Timema shepardi
AGAGAGAGAGAGAGAGAGAGAAAGTTGAAGACAAATAACATTTATCCTTCGCTTTAACTATTACAACCACAATAACCTTTATATATTACAAACATTTTTGAAGAAAGAACAAAAGTTTGATAAGAATTTGAATAAATTTGAGCTACTTCACTCAATATTTTATATTTCAATATATTATCACTATTAGAAGTCAAATAAACAGTTTTTTAACACCTAATAGTGATTAAATGACATAGTTATCGTAAGTATAGATTAGGGTGACCATAGCCTACTTGTATCAATCCGGGACAAAAATTATAAAATTTAATAATTAAAAGTAACATCATTAAAACTTATTTTTACTGTGTATAAAAACTATCACGATAAGTAATCACATAACCAGGGAAGAATTTCCGCAATCAGTACTAAAAATCATATAGATACAGTATAAAATATAAGCATACATAATTCTTACTTGTGGATTTTTTTTATAAAAACACTACCAGTATTTACAAATTAATTATTTTTTCTTCTAAATGAATTTCTTTTTTAAAATATTCATTGATTTAGATTTTGTTTTTGAGCTCTTAACAAAAGTACACTAAATTACATCTTGTTATAATCATTACTTTTAATGTTTCGACGCTCAGTTGTGTTTTTTTTTCTGCGCTCAACAAGTTATTAATTATGGAAAAAAATCTTTCTATGGCTGCATTTGTCCCTGGAAGACACAGACCTAGTTCAACCAATTTCTTTAATATGTATAAAGGAACGTTGTTGCTTGGAAAAGGGTTTGAAAATTTCAATCCACTTATCGTCCATTTCATTGTTTTTTTTCTTTGCATTCTAAAAGTTAGTCGTCAGTGATATAACTTGAGATACCAAGTCTCATCGAACATATAATTTTTTACTAATGACTAGTTTGAATTTAAATATTATGTTACATTGTTTTTTTAACGTAGTTCCACTGAACATTACTTTTCAAACCAAGCCATTTAAAATGTTTAGTTTGATAAAACTGTTTTCCCCATAATTTCAAATAGGAAACGCAATTTGTGTAAAATTCCATATTGTGGTCAAGAATCCATTATTTTATATGTCACTCTTGTTAACAAGATTGGTCAACATTTAGTTTAAAGTGAGTGAAACAAATTGACAAGAATTTCTTTCTCTATATTTAAAAATCAAGATGTCGATTTCGTCAGAAATTTCCATAACTGTATGTTTCCTCCTTTAATTATTTTCACTGCACTGTGAAACTGAAGCCTGGTTATATAAGCGATATTAAAAAAAACACTTTGATTTACTGTAGTTGAAAATTTTGAGCTTGTCGGACATATTTCGTAAGAAAGAAAATATTATTTCAACGGAACCAATAATTACAAAACTCTTTCAATTGCAGGCATTAGCGCTAACCATCTAGTTTTGCACATTCCGAGAATTTTACGATGTTCGACTTCAGTAACATGGCAAAATTGTGTAAGCGACTCGACTCGAACAGTGAAAATATAAAAATGTCTCTAAAGTTGGTTAATGATAAAATCTATTTCAACATTTATCAATTTAGTTGTTCGATTAAGCGTGAAAATACATTATTTGTCTCTTTGCATTTGAGGCCACAAAATTTGGAATTTTTGTTATCCGCACAATATCTTACGATATTATTTGTCAAGTCATTCTTTTCAAGATTTCTAAAAGTGTATTTGAAATCTTTTATGATGTTTCATCAGGAAGAGAGACCAAATCAAGAATTTTGGTTTGAATGCCTTCCTTAAAATCAAAGTATCTGGTTATAGTAGGAAATAATTTAACATTTTTGTGATTTATAGCATCAGAATAAATGGTATTAAGACAAAGCTTTTTTTTATATTATATCCTGAATCTTGAGGTTTAGTCTAGTATATCAAAACGCGCGATATACCTGACACGGGTTTACAAAACAATTTAATAAAATTAAATCTTGTATATTCAAAACAGGACGATGTTCAAAATCCAGGACATTTTACGGGACATTTACAAATGCGGGACAATGTGTTAAAATGTCCCGGGAAATTCTTTATGAAAGGTCACCCTAGCATGGATAAATTTCAATATATATTAGCAGAAATAAATGATGTGTGCTTTTCTTTCTATCAGCTTTCCTCCTCACCTAGATCACATAATTGATAGTTCAAGAATTAAAGTAGTGCTATGTGTCAACAACAACAACAACTTACTCTTAGACATAAGTTTACATTTTTCAAACTTCACTTCGACTTCACCTCGAATTTAAAAAGCTACTTTCACGAAACTCTTATATATAGAATTGTTTTAATATCATCCTTTAAAGTAAATCAGTCCAATCATTGAGAGCATAAAAGTATATTGGCTTTCCAAGTTGTTCTCAAGGTGTTGTGTGGTATTTTTTTAAGGAGCATCTTAACATAAACAAAGGTTGGGGTTGCCTGGCAACCAGTAACAACACCGGAAATCATCAGGGGAGGGACAGATGCTTCCATTCCAAACACTCTACGGGAAAACTAGAGATTCGCCGCGGGGTATAAAGCGTTGCGATAAATGTTATACCAGGAAGAAAAGAAGAAATGTTATGAAATTTGAGGGCAAAGCAATATATGTTTCCCCTAAGGAAAATGTTTGAATTGCCCACGTGACTTCTTATCCGCGTTGTTCCTCGGGTGAAAGAAAATATGGGGTCCCCCTTTCTCCCCACCTCTCCACAATTCCTGCTGTTCTTTCTCTTCTCTCACGTTATTTCCAACACTTCACCCAATTTGATATTTCAAGGGAACAATTTAACCCAGTGAAATAAAAATGGAGAAGAAATTTTAAGGAAATGAGGCAACGTTTAACTGGAAAGTAGGCTTAAATTGCAACGAAATAAAGGAAACACTGCCGGGTATTATAAATAGGATTTTGACCCTCATCTTTTGAAAATACTTCACATGTGATGTAGCCAAATAATATATTCTTTATCGATATAAAAATATACGATGCACAGGACACAAATTATAGTTTGACATTTTGGAATGGATTTTCTTTTGTTTACATTTGTAAGTAAAATGTTAGGGTCCGAGTCTCATTCTGAAAACTATAAAATTTACTAGATATGCTTTCACATATTCATACGTCAAGTCATGTGATCTGAAGCAGTAATTTCTAAAAGATGTTACTAACAAAAATGAAATAAGACAAATAAAATAGTAAAATGTTATAGATTCTTTGCCTCAAAGAAAAGTGGTATTTTCCAAATGCACCTTCCCACGAAAATGTAATCGTTGGAAAACGTAAATGTTTATGTAGGTAGTTCCCACTACGCATTCAATGTGGGTTATTAATCAGATATTGGGGTACACTAATGATCATTCACAAAGGTAACACACAGAGCGTTTACTGTCACAATAATTAATGAATAAATGGCACACATTAAATTATTTACAAACCAAATTGTCACAACAAAATGGCAGAATACACAAATAAAAGATTCAAACAAGTACACTTACAGTACAACAAGGGAAGGTCTCCAGAACGTATCAATGCATTTTAAATGGGGATTTTGGACAACTCTATGTACCGGTTGCTAAGAAGCTATTCATTGTAGCGTTTTAAAATCTGTAGAGTAGTTTATATAACCCTATAGAAAGGCTATGCAACAATTTCATAGAAAATTAATCATTACTATGAAAATAAAAAAATGAATAAAAATTAAACACCCAAAAGAAAAAAGTTTAGTAAAACGACCCCGAAAAAATTACAAAATGCCAGTCGATTCCATACCTGCACTAGAATCCTTCATATGTCTCCTTAATTTTAGGATGCTTTTTACAACCCTGGCAGTATTTATAATGGTATTCTATGTTTAATACCTTTCCCGTGTCAAAGGACGTGGCGGAAATAATTCCGCTCAAAGAATTATGAGCCCTCTTAGTCTACGTGCCATCAAACGCAGCAGTGATATGGTTGTCTTCTGAATTCTCAACTATCGCTTCTTGAGCAGCCTTTGTCATGGATTATTAAGTGTGTAAGTCCAATCCATATACTAGAGCTCTGATTTGAAACACAAGTTTTAGAGGTGGAGCAGTTAGTCTCAAGATAGCACAAAAGGTCCTTCATCCAGCAAGGACTATGCCTACACACCGCGTTGCATATACGAAGCGAGTGTTAGCTTCGTAAAGCTTTGTCGATTTACCTGGAATAAGTAGGCCTATTGGTGTCATTTTGGAATCGGTCTATTTGCAATTATTGCGTTTTAACAGTAAATTGGTGATTATACCTCACTTTTTTCTCTAATTTTCACTTAGTGATAGGCAACTTTGACAATCACAGAAATTACATTTGTAAAAAGATAAAAACAAAGAAAAATAGTTTCCAAGTCAATCATCGTGATGACTTTTTGTGGGTTACCATGTATCACATTATCATTTCAGAAGATAAATAATAATCTTTTCTTTGAAAAAATGGGAGGTGTTTTTTTTAACTAAAACTACTTTCACCTTGTTTTGGAGTCAATACAATAAAATCGCTACTATATTCCATTCACGGTAGGAATTGACTTCTGAAAGGCCTTTTTCCCTAACATAAATCTACTATATAGTAGGATATTGGTAGGAAAAAAAACCTTTCAGAGAGTAATTCCTACCGTGAATGGAATATAGCTATATTTTCCTGTAACTTACGTTTCTTTTTTGTTTCTACCTCAGAAATTATCTCTTAGTTCAATAACTATTTGATCAAGACTTTTTTTTCTTACAAGAAAATAGATATAAATTTGATACACTTATTTAAAAACAACATGTAACCTTAAAAAAAACTGTAACTACAAAATCCGATGTACATAGACAACAATAATAATTATGTTATTGAAAACAACACAGGGGTTTTGTAAAACCAAAGAGGAAACATTTCTATTCCATTTTAAAAGTCATAGAATTCTACAGCACAAGGGTTTGGTGAAGTAAATAGGAACTATTTCTATTTCATTGTAGGAGTCAACTATATAACAAAAACCAACCATCCTATGTGATGCTGATCTGATACGTTTAGGCCTGAATGCTTGAAAGTAATATACACATGTATTTTCAAAGAGTAACTACTCCACGAAAGGACATTTAAATTATATTATATCTAGGCGAATATTGTGCTTCATGCTTTGTTATCATATACAAATACCACGATGTATGTTGAAGTGAATCAATTAATGGAGGCATGAATGGAGCTACACTAGCTATTGAATTTACAATCCATTCAAATATAATTATCATTATTAATATAATAATTGATCTGTAGATAGAATTTTTCGATTAAATGTAATACAAGGGTATCTATCCTTTCCATTAAAGACTTTAATTATATAAATAAATAATCAACCCTACGTTTGTAAAGTTTATAAACGTTTCAAGTGGCAGATTATAATTTACCAGTAATTTATTCCCCTCACTCCTCCCTTAGTATTGTACCAACGGGCCCACAAGTACTCCAGAATCTGTCCCTTGTACTATCTTCCGACACTCCTCCGCGTCAGACCCTGATACGTAGACTATCCCGTCAAGCATCATTATCTACCTTCGTCACTTGACGCCAGGTGTGAACAAGTTGTTAGAAGATTCAATCACCTGAACATATCCTTTATCAAGATTTCTAGGTGTATTACTTTTATTTTATTTAATATGTCTTATTTATTTGTCAGAGAGGGTTGTGGCTCATAGGTCTGCTGAATTGTAAAATGGGAAGAATAATTTGAAGGAGGTCAGGGGTAAAGGATTTAATAAACTATATTGGGGTGAGATAAGGTTTTAATAGTAGAGGATAGTTGATGGGGTGACCTGATATATTTTATTTGACCGATAGGTAGCACATATTTTAACTGGTACTGTCATACTGTATGTGTAAAATAGTTTTTGTGTTTAAAGATGTTTATTAAAATATAAATTTCACGAAATATCTAACATTAAACATACCATCTTAAATACATTAATGATTTAAACAAGTATTGTTAAAAAAACAGAACCTTTTCATGACGCCTGTATTTGTGTAAATCAGGATGAATATATTGAGAAGACTATCTCCCATTAGTTGAAGTAAATAAAGGATATATAAAGGTTAATTCTAAAGAAACCTCCCTCTATTTGTCTGAAAATATTATGTGAAGACACTTTATCGACTAAAAATATCCCTAGTTCACACAGAGCCGTAGCTCTAAGAACAACCTCTGATCAAAATGAAGCATTACACGCATCGCACTGTCGGAGATTAATTATTCTTACACGCATTCAAAATTACGTTTTCCCTTTCTCACACAATTAGAAAGTATTGTGATCGCGATTTTTTTTTAAGATTATAACAAAACATTACGTTTATGTGAACACGAACCATAAATAATACATTTTACAATTGAGACGTGGAAACTCCAAAGGGGCTAAGTGGTATAATTAACCATATTTGTTTTTTAATATTAAAATGGTCTATGTACCAAGACGAATGTCCACCTAAAGGGGATAATTTCAATAATGTATCTAAGAGGTTTAAAACACAGCTCATAGATAGCGCTTGAGCTAAATCTCAAACTTTTTTTTTTCATTTCCAAAGGGTCTATTTACCGTTGAGTTATTTATTGTGAAAGTGTTTTATTAGGTATATGTGATGAATATACACGATAACAGAGATGGGTGCATGTGTATGTGGATTGAATCGTCAGTAGGAAGAGGTGGGAATGAAATTGCACCTTGTTTACTGAAAGTTTTAAATTCTGAAAGCATTACTTATAAAAATAAATCATGTATTTGTAGTGATAATAGCTGCTCACAAAACAAAGATAGGATAATACTGATTTTGTAGATATTCCTTGTGTCAGTTTGTTTATTTGGAGTAGTATTGAACATACCTTTCTAGTATCTGGACATAGCGTCTTAGAACGTGACCAGGATTTTGGATTGGTAGGGATAAGGAAAAGAGTATGTAAATGCTATGTTCCAGACGATATAAAGAAATTAGTAAGATCAACTAGTTTGAAGCAGCTTTTTAAAGTTATTGTTCACTTAGGATAATTTGAACTTTTATGATTTACAAGAGGCTGCAGACAAGTTTATAAACACATAAAAAATAAATATTTATTACAACTGCATCGTGGATAAAAATAGATGCACAACATCCTGGTAAATTGAATATTTGGCAAACATTTAGCAAATAACTGGAAGATTGGGAAGTGTTCAACATTTTGAAGAAAAGTAAAACCATTTCAGGCATAAGTACAATTTTAATCCACGGAATTAAATCTGGAAAATACATATTTAAAGAAAAAAAAGACGTAATTAAATTAGCAAACTTTTACCAGAATGCCATTGTCAGTTCTACGTTGACTTATGCAGTGAATAAAATAAAGTGTGAATATTGAAAGCAATGCACTTTGAAAAACTATTTTAATTTACATATATATGAACATTATTTAATAGTTTTACCATACGAAATGCTGTGTTTCCATTCATTCAGAATTATTGTCTGGAGTTATAAATCTTTTTGACTAATAAAACCAGTGGCACTTTGCCCTTTCTTAAGCTTGCTTCATGTTTTATTTTTTATAATTAATTTGTTGGTACGTATTCTGTTTTTAATAATATTATGTAATTTACCTGAATCTATAGTTAACATATTAACATGAAAATACTAGAAAATCTAGATTGTTATCAAATTAAATGTGTTTTTTTCTTAATAGCTCAAAATGTTTGAAATGGCATATACACCCTTAGGGATTTACATGCTTCAACTCTGTCTGTCTGTCTATTCCTGGACAAGGATCTAAAACTGTTTGATGGATTATGTTTAAACTTGTTATTTAGATTTTAAAGTGTTAAGGAAAAAAACTTTTTTATAACTTAGTCCTTCAATTAAAGGTATTTTACTGATAGGTTCATTTTTTTCTTTAATATTTTTCGAAATTAGAATATATTGTTCAAAATAAATATCTAGGATTTTATTTATATGACAAAATTCACTGTGTGCTGGTGTTTGGGTGCATATTCTTTGAAGGGTATTTTACTGATGGAAAATAGTTTAAATGTGTATAACGATTTGGTTTAAAATGGGTATCTTGGGAATGTTTGCTATAACAAATAACATTGTTTACTTTTTTGGGGGTAGGAAATCATTTATGGGTAGTTCACTGATGACTAATTTTTAACTTGAAGACTTTAATAAACGGCTCTAGAGATTTGGTTCAAAATTAGTATAATTGAATTAATTTACATTATAAAAAATAGTAATGTAACACTATTTATCTAAAATAAATTAATTTAAGTATAGTTTACTTACAACCATTTATAGAAAATTTGAGTTGACTTGACCTTGAAAATTGGATTCAAAATGGGAATCTGGGAATAGTTTTTCATAATAAATAAGAATACAATTGCATTTTTACGAATGATAAATACTGTTAGAGTAATTTACAAATAATTTGTTCAAAAGAATTTAAACTCTGTTAAATATTTTTAAACAACTTGGTTTAAAATGTATATATAAACAGTGATTATTGTTATCAGTTATATGATGTGCTTATTTTTATGAGGAAAATAAAACTTAAGGGTAGTTTACTCAAAACCAATTATACTAAAAAAAATATCTTCAAAGCCATATTACACAATATGAGAAATTTTTTGGTGATTAGGTCGTATTATTTATTTAATAAGTAGTATTTGAAAATATTTCAGCCATTCATTGACCATAGTTTATCAAAAATAACACTAAATATTAAAACATATTTACATGATTTCTGTGATAAGCATTTGAATATTATTTGTTAGGTGATTCTTTAAATACTATTATAATATGTAGTTTTGACTACATTTCATGAGGAAGTTTATAGTTGGATAAGTGATTAAACCACTAAATTAAAATAAAATATAATTTTTAAGAATAATCATTAAAATTGATGTTTAATAACTATTCTTATATTTGAGTTAAACATTCTTATGAGAGCTACATAAGAATTTGGTTTGTTAAATGCAAGAAATAATCTGATAAAAATTTGTTTTTTTATGATTTTTTTATAAACAAATGTAAATAATTAAATTAAGGTCGAGATAATATGCATGTAAAGCTATCACACAATCATACATCCTTTCTCATAATAGTTTATTATAATTTAGGAACTAATTATAAAAAATTAGTCATCAGTAAACTACCCTTAATTTTATAGCTGGAGCTACGAGTAAAATCAAGGTTTTGCTTCATGGCATAGCAATGTAACATGTAAATATAATTTTATTCAAATCCATAGGCTGTAGTCATGGGTACATAAATACATAAATATGGACATTCATTTTAAAACACAATTGTTTAACTTCAGGTCCACATAAATCCTCAATATATAACATAGTTTTGAGTTCTAAAATTCTCATTATATTTGACCATGGAAACAATGTTTATTATCTTATTTTAAAACAAATTCTACAAGAAATTATTAAGTTTTTTTGTAAGTAATCTTTTGTAATTATAGCCTTTAGAGAATTTTGTTTATTTATATGAAATTAAAAACTTTTTATTTAAAATTATTCTTTGTGTGTGTGTGTGTGTGTGTGTGTGTATAACCAGAACGAGTCGTAAAACACAAAAAAAGTTGTATGTTTAAACATTTGAGGTAAAATAATGTAAATGACTTGGAAATGCGTGACTACATTTAATGAATGCATTAGTTTACATATTAAAATAATAGATGTGGAATTAATTAATTTAAACTAGTTATTGATGATATTAATTGTATCAATGCTTGTAATATACATGATTACTTGATCGATTTGAAGGCGCAGAATATTTATCAGACGGTAAAGACGAAACCTTACTTCCGGTCTTATAAGCTAGAAGATCCGCTTAAATTACCACTGCTTTTCAGTTTGATTTAGTTAATTTCTTTTTGTCTACATAATACTTTTTTTTGATGGGGTCTCGGTAATGGAATGCGACTTTTGTGGCCTTTGAACGGCCTTGGCAGTTTTTTCCATCAATTTCCGCCCAACAATATGACAAGGAGCCCAAAGTTTTACCATCGTCTCTCTTGTCATTCCTAGCTCCACGTCCACAAACTTTACAGTTGGAGACTCCAAACTTTACTTCTGTAAAATAGTTAACTTTGTGAAAGGCGGTTTGCGGAAACCATTTGGGCTAACCCTACCTGCCAGCTACGCCGTCGTTAAATAAATAGAGACTGTGTTTCTGGAATTAGTTGGGGGTGGTTAAGTTTGTTCAACAAATACACTTAAAATAGCTGTTAAAGTATGAACTACAATAATAATTTCTAATAAAGAAAAAAAATTGGTACTCTTATATTTAATTTATGGTAATAGGAGGGTATTTAAAATGTAAATATGTTTTGTTTGTAAGTCCTTCAAAAATATTGAAATTAATAATGTGATGAAACCCAATTCAGTGGTAAATGGTCTAAGGAATAACTCCCTTAATAAACTGGACTGTTGAATATGGGAAGATAAGTGTTCAAATTCAGGTAGGATGTATTGAGGGGGAGGGGGTTCCCAAATAGGTTTACACTTTATCTTCACGCAAATTCTGTTATAATTTCTCATAATTCTACCTCTCTTATCCCTAGCACTTTAGCATAGTTAGTATATAGGCATATAACCAAAACGGATAGTAAAACGTGTTACTGATACAACACAATTAATGTGATAGAGAATTTGGTGATCAAATCTTACACATTCTCAATAAAAGTAGGTTGTGAAGTTAACTCATTAAGGTTATTAAAAATTAAAAACAGAAACTCTTTGTTTTGAAATAAGTTGTTATTACATCAAAATGTATTCTTGGACATCGCCTTGAAATTAGAAAATGATGCCATCAAAAATGTTGCCTTTTACGTCAGTATGTTTCAAAATTATACTTTATATTCCTTTTCCCCTTATCTTCATGTGTCACTTATAATTTCATACTGTGACATTTACATATCTAAATTTTTACTACGAGAATTTTGAAAACCTCATTTGTACATGGAATCTTCACTATTGGGTTTGTTTGATATGAGGAAGTGTTAGCGTGGTTATTTTTTTTTAAATTTCGGAGGATACATTTGTTTACATTTAGATAGGTCAATTAAAACTATTAAATTATAATTCTGAATTACTTATATTTACTACACTTAAGGGTTTGTAACTAGTAGATACTGTATTTCTTACCAGAATCCTAGTCCACCTGTTTTTGCCGAGGGCTTGTAGCTATCTGGCAATGGCGTCCCTGACAGAATCCTAGTTTACCCGTGTTTTCTGAGGGCTTGTAATTGCAGATATTGTCCTATCTGCCAGAATTACACTATACCTGTGAGTACTTAGGGCTTGTAACTAGAAGCTATTTCTCTCCTTATAAGAATCCCACTCTTCCTGTGATTTTAGAGGGCTTGTAACTACCAGACTCTGTCCTTCCTACAAGAATAATATTCTACCTGTGATTACTGAGGGCTTGTAACTACCAGACACTAGTCCTTCCTACAAGAATCATACTCTACCTGTGATTACTGAGGGCTTATACGGGTGTTAATCTACAGATGGATCTATACATGTTTGATATGTATTGTACCGATTAGGTTCTTTCCCGTCATTAATGAGATATTTGGTGGTTACTGAACAAATTATTTTCGATATATTTAAAATTCTCATTTTCATTTTAAACCTGTATTATACTACAATTTAAATATAATTTAACCCAACCCCATTAATTAACACTAAAGCACCAATCGAATTACAATAAATTTTGTATGTAGGTATTAAAGTTAAATAATTCCCCCCCCC
>CABFVX010000308.1:248294-287882 GCA_902151425.1 Timema shepardi
TCAATCCTCTCTGGATCTGACTGTAGCTCCATGTTCTTGAAATATGTCCTCCAATAGTTCCTTGTTCAATCCTCTATGGATCTGACTGTAGCTCCGTGTTCTTGAAACATGTCCTCCAATAGTCCCTTGGTCAATCCTCTCTGGATCTGACTGTAGCTCCATGTTATTGAAATATGTCCTCCAATAGTCCCTTGGTCAATCCTCTCTGGATCTGACTGTAGCTCCGTGTTCTTGAAACATGTCTTCCAATAGTCCCTCGGTCAATCCGCTCTGGATCTGACTGTAGCTCCATGTTCTTGAAATATGTCCTCCAATAGTCCCTCGGTCAATCCTCTCTGGATCTGACTGTAGCTCCGTGTTCTTGAAATATGTCCTCCAAATAGTTCCTTGTTCAATCCTCTCTGGATCTGACTGTAGCTCCGTGTTCTTGAAATATGTCCTCCAATAGTTCCTTGTTCAATCCTCTATGGATTTGACTGTAGCTCCGTGTTCTTGAAATATGTCCTCCAATAGTCCCTCGGTCGATCCTCTCTGGATCTGACTGTAGCTCCGTGTTCTTGAAATATGTCCTCCAATAGTTCCTAGTTCAATCCTCTCTGGATCTGACTGTAGCTCCATGTTCTTGAAATATGTCCTCCAATAGTTCCTTGTTCAATCCTCTATGGATCTGACTGTAGCTCCGTGTTCTTGAAACATGTCCTCCAATAGTCCCTTGGTCAATCCTCTCTGGATCTGACTGTAGCTCCATGTTATTGAAATATGTCCTCCAATAGTCCCTTGGTCAATCCTCTCTGGATCTGACTGTAGCTCCGTGTTCTTGAAACATGTCTTCCAATAGTCCCTCGGTCAATCCGCTCTGGATCTGACTGTAGCTCCATGTTCTTGAAATATGTCCTCCAATAGTCCCTCGGTCAATCCTCTCTGGATCTGACTGTAGCTCCGTGTTCTTGAAATATGTCCTCCAATAGTCCCTTGTTCAAAGTTTAGTGACGTGTATGGTTTGTGATACAAAAGTACCAACCCCACAGTATAAAGTAGATGCTAATTGCCGCTAGGAATACCAATGAGAGTAAGAATAGGGCAGAACCAGACACGGCATACCAAGTGACTGGCCTTAACAAGTTTATGTTGCGGTTCCCGCAGATAAGTGAGACTGCTAGCGTCACCTCATCACTAACGTTTCCCCTCTCTAATCCGAGGGACTGGGATTCGAATTCCGATATGAATCATTGGAGAAGGGAAAGAAGAAATTTTCATTTCGATTTTTTTTTCACAGTGTCTTACTGATCGTCTGGGCTATCCGAATTTAGCTACACCAATGTGGAAAGGATGGTTAAGGTAGATTTGATAATGATTGTGCCCAAAATATCGTGAATGATGAGTGGGAGACCTTTTAGAAAAAAACTTTTTCCCAATACAGCTGGTTGGGATTTGAATCCCGAGCAATCCATTACCAGCAAACAATTTTAGACAAAGACAGCATCTAGCTCGGACACCTTCATATGAAGGTATCTCCATAGTTGATTTGTGGAGGGTTCAATCTGTTACTATTTTGTAAGAAACAGTTCAACACCAAGAACATTAACGCCTTAGCTCTCCGTAATTTAAAAAGTAGGGATTAGGAAGTTATTTTAGAGGAAGTGCACCGGAATTAGCCTAAAGAAGCGATGGAAAATTCTCATCTGGAATAAGCCCTCCCATTGCATTCGTATAAGATTCAAACGACGACCTCCCAATCACAGCAATCCAGTAAATTGAGAGACCATGCAACTAGTTATATAAGTGGGGATTTATTAAAAATTTACTTGAGTCTAATGTTAAATTTAAAGTATCTATTCTATTTTTTGTTTGTTTTTAATTTATCCAATGCTACTTATATTGACACCATATTTTAGTATAGTGACCACCTCTGTGGTCTAGTGGTCAAAGTTCTTGGCTACATATCCAGATGTCCTAGGTTCAATCCCCTACGCTTCTAAAATGTATTTGTAAAACAGGTGGTATAGAACGAGATCAAACTCATCATCATGAGGACAAATGAGGAGCTGTTTGAAATTAGAAGCAGATCTGGCTTAGAAAACTGAGATGAACGGTCTGAGGTCATGCTATGCTGATCACATAACACACCCTATCCGCAATTGTTGGCACTTTCATCCCTAAATGTGGAGACCACTCGGCTTGTATATCTCGCTTGCGGGCTCAGACCATGGAATTTTCTTTAATACTAATATAATGTTATAATTTAAGGGAATACAATTATTTCCATTGGTTTAAAATTTCCTTAGTCTTTAATTCAAGCGTTAAATTATAATATTAAGGATTAACTATTACATTTAATAGAGTTTGAAATTATTTAACTATTTTTACATACATTTCTACACTTGAAATTGTTCATAGTTGTCACAATGCAAAATAAACCATCCCTCGTATAGAACAATAATCCAAATAAATCTAATTGCCTCCAGATTTTTATAATTATTACTATTGGGAATATAAATCAGGTACTGAATTGCGTCCTGTTGTAGCCTCCCTTTACCCCCACACTGAAACAACAGTCGGGTAAGGTAACAAGAGAGATATTTTATTCAGATAACAAATTACATACAACTCATTTAGAGAGTGAGACAACATAAAGCTTTAGGCGTTTTAAATATATATATATATATATATATATATATATATGAGGCAAACAATCGTTTAATTGGCCCAGAAGGCACCATGCACTGTGAGGCAAATGGTCAAAAGTAATTTCTGACGTAATACAATACTCTCGCGCATAAATGACGACTCAAAACACACTAAATAATCAGTACTAAAGTGACTTTCAAATAAATCTCAATTACTCATACCATACTAACAAATTAATCATCAAATGAAAGATCCAGGTAAAAATAGTCAATCAGGAATGCGATCCAGAAAATACACTTAAAAGTTAAATTAGCCTAACCGACAGTCCCCAAATGACAAACAACAACAAAATAGTATCATATAATAAATTTACTCCCAAATGAATATTAGAATTTTATACATATTATAATATATTCACAAAGGTCATACTATTGAAAACTACGCCACCTAATGGCTTGAAAAAGAAAAATATTAGTAAATAAAGCCAAGACAGCGGTATAGCCTCACCGACCCGCAGCCCCTTCTTTGACTAAAAATTCATAAACTTTAAACATTTTCAACGATGATAAATAATATCTTAATAAATAACCAGATAAATATAATTCCCTAAAATATTAAAATAAAAAGAGCCGGAAAATGACGCTATCAGGTTTAAATGACCGCCATAATTGGCGGTACCCAAAGGATTTAAAAAAATCCGTTAAGTGGATAAGAAAAGTTTCAAACTAGGACACAGGATCCAAAGGTCCCCCAAAAGGATCGTAATAAAAGTTGAAAAAAATGTTTGAAATAACCACCCAAAGATATTAAATATTATCGTGGCTTTAAGAGTTCAAAATGTACTTAAGTGCCTATAATTAATAAGATTTAATTATTACTAGTACAAAACAATAATTTTGAATATATTATAACATTTTAAGCCAAAAGAATTTTGAATAACCTACAGTTTAAATCAGCCTCTGGCAATGTCGCTCACCTTGTAGCCAGTAAGTAATATGTCTCTACAACACAGACACACCATCATTATATACTCTAAAAATATTCCACGTGCTCTCTAGGCACGGGAACAACAGAAGGGAAAGAAGGGTGGGGGGAATCATGCATCTAGAACATACTGTAGCATGCTCCAAGCTAACAGTCGCGCGTGGAAGAACAGTTATACGAGTCGGCCGGGTGCGACCGGTAAAGCACAGTGATCTGGCGCACATCACTCTTCTTTATTTTTCTGTGAGCGCGCCTCGGTACGGGGGTCGGGAGATGAACCTCGAGACTTGCTTTAGTCCAATGTTGGGGGAGCTATAGTTTCTTGTTGAGACGGGTCAACTGGGGCCAGTATGGTGAGTGAGACAACCTCTTAGTGTTTATGTGTTGTAACAAGGCTACTCTATGACCACCAGACTGACACAAATGATGGGTGCAGATTTTCCTTCAGACGTGTCTCACATATATCACGTTATTACTATAAATTCATAAGTTCATTCAGTTGTTTAAAATCTCTATTAGAAACCTCTCTGTGTTTGCACTTTAAGTTATGTTAGCTTGGATTAGTTCAATTAGGTTAGATTCGACTATGGAAGTGACTGAAATATATTTTAGGAACGCAACTTGGTCAAGGGGTGGTACTTGGGCCGCAACTAGATCCAGCCCCAATAATCTAGTTTGTGAAACATCGTCAAATAGTTACTTGTGGCAATTCGCCAATACCGATATAATTTAAAGAATATTTATGTTATTATATTTTCAATCATAATAACTTATTATAAACTAGCCATACTTATTGCACTAAAATCATCGACACTCAGGTATAATGTTATGTAGTAAATAATCAATAGATGAAAACGTTAAAGGTGTATGATACATTCATTGGTCGTTAAGTTTTATTGTGTAGTCCCGTAAGAGGCAAACGGCTGTTTCAGACTGTGCTACCAGTTGTATTTGTACAATCTTATAAAGAACTTGAAAAACTGGAGCTTGGAACATCCGCATTAAGGTAAAAATATAGTGAAGAGGTTAGTCAAGAGTCTAGCTGTGATACTAGCTGCGAGTTTCAGGATGCTAGATGCTGGTGGTGCAGCATATGAACATAGTGAAGAGGTGAGTCAAGAGTCAAGCTGTGATGCTATCTGCGAGTTTCAGAATGCTAGATGCTGGTGGTGCTGCATATGAACATAGTGAAGAAGATGAGTCAAGAGTCTAGCTGTGATGCTAGCTGCGAGTTTCAGGATGCTAGATGCTGGTGGTGCTGCATATGCACATAGTGATGAGGTGAGTCAAGAGTCAAGCTGTGATGCTAGCTGCGAGCTTCAGGATGCTAGATGCTGGTGGTGCTGCATATGAACATAGTGATGAGGTGAGTCAAGAGTCAAGCTGTGATGCTAGCTGCGAGTTTCAGGATGCTAGATGCTAGTGGTGCTGCATATGCACATAGTGATGAGGTGAGTCAAGAGTCAAGCTGTGATGCTAGCTGCGAGTTTCAGGATGCTAGATGCTGGTGGTGCTGCATATGCACATAGTGGGGAGGTGAGTCTAGGTTCAAAAACGATACAAATAGAGAGTCAGTCTGCAAAATATACTCAGACAGTGAAGATGAAGTGCTTTTCGATAATAATAATGCCATTAAATATCCGTCGGTCGTTGGGTTAAGAAATTATTCTATTCACCCAATAAACGAACTACTGCACAACATTGGTGAATATCATCACTTATTTTCTCCATTTGAATAAATTAGCCAGAATGATTTTTACAGTATTTTAGAATGTAATACACTACTTTTGAGTACATTAAGAACCTTGCATCACCACACCTGAAAGTAAATCTAACTAATTTCATCAGAAAACCCATAGAACCTGGTGTGAAGTTAGTAATAACTTTACAGTAAGTAGACCTATCAATTTTATGTTATAGAGAGATAGAATACTCTTTTCATTAATCACTTGTTAATGAAGATAATATATGCTTAAATAAATAGGCTGACTACATGATTAAATGAGATGTTTATTTAAAAAAAATTATTAATAACATTATTTTAATAATTATAATGGAGAAAAAACTGATTAGAACCGAATTGTTTTGTCTAAAACTTGCTATCATAATTTTGTTCTTACAACCAATTTTGGGTCATAATTACATAATAATCCATATTGAAAAGGATCGGAGGATTTTCCCTAGTACTGTTCTCACCAGTAGAACAGGGTTAGAGACTGTAGACTGCAGGTCTGCTTGAAGCTGTGGGATAACTGCGTGTGTTGGAGATAGAATATGTATATTTAATAATCAGGTTCTGAACTTCATTAATAAAAAGTATTTTATTGATACCCATGATGTTCTTTACATGTGAAATAGTTTTCATCTTCGTCGGGTTTTACGAGTCCTTTTTTAGCTCTTTTTACATCCAAAAACGATATTTTTTCCTTTTCTATCTCAACAAGTGTTTGGCGCTGATTATTCCTATTTCTTTTCACATTCATTTGGAGGGTGCTAGGATGCATCAAGACATCAGTAACTGGCTCATTTTCAGATACTGACTGGAGAATAAATATCTCAATTGGCTTCAGAATTCATTTGATAAGGATTATGAACATCGTCAGTCATACCAGATAATTCTTCCTCATGTGTGTAACCGTGCAAATTTCGATTCCAATAATCTAATTCTTTTACACTAGCTCGTTCAGTAGATTTTGCACTGGTCTTTAAAACTGTGTCCTCAAGTGTTTTCTTCTTCTTAAATTTTCCACTGGATTGTCTTTGTGTGAACTGGTCTCTTAAAAAAAAAACATGAGTTTGAAGTATGGCCAATTTGTCTTGTAGACGGATTCTCCTCCTTCGTCTCCAGATCGGTGTTGTTGGGTTTTTCGAAACTCCTTTCTATAATAAACTCTGACCTATTTCTACTGGCTTTGGCATATTTCACTGCAACATCAAATTATATATTTATTTGTATTAAGAGTATTTACTCAAAAACAATTTTTTTTACCTGATAATATTTTGTTTATTTTCAGATATCTGGCAACTGGAGTTTCATTCAAAATGTTAGCTCTTGCATTCCGTGTAGGAGCCACAAGAGTCAGCAGGATTGCCACACTGACAGTTGACGTGATGTGGATATTATCGCAGCCTATAAACATGCCTGGACATACAAAATAAACCTTTCTACAGATTAGTAAGCAGTATCTATAACTGTGGAATTTTCCTGATTGTATTGGCTGCATCGATGGAAAACATGTATGAATTAATGTGCCACCTCATTCTGGTACAATGTTTTACAATTACAAGAAATTCTATTCCATCGTTTTGCAAGTATTATGTGATGGAGGCACGTTTACAAGTTCGGAAATGAACTTTTTATTGCAAAGTAACAGGTTGAACATTCCAGAAGATGATTTTTTTTTACCAGGAACTGACATTAAAATTCCTTTTGTTTTATAGCCGATGAAGAATATCCTCATTTAGTTCATGTGTTAACACCTTACAAAAGCGAAAACTTGAATGTTAAAACTGTTACTTTTAGTGCACGGCACTCTAAAGCCAGAAAAACCGTGGAATGTTCGTTCGTCATTTTGTATTCAAAGTGGCGAATATTATCTAAGAGCAATGAAACAAGTTCTTTACTGCTGACAAAATTATAAATACTCTATGTATATTTAAAAAAATGACTATTGATAATGAGGGTGTTGAAAGACATTTGACAGAGGTCACGACAGTTGAATCTTGGGAGTTAGGCTATAGGGGGGTGACGTGATAACAGAGGCCATCCGTTGAATGCCACTAAAATTGTGCGTTATACATTTATGTGCTAATTCACGCAGAATCCTATTAGTTTTAGTAAAAAGTGAAACTACTCTCAACATCAAAATGAAACCGTAAAGACTTCAGATTTGTTGTTTTTGGTTTGAAAACAATGTATATAGCACCATAAAACATTTGATTAAAATGTTAATTTAAAACTTGAGTTTTTTTCATAAAATACAGAAAAAACATCTTTACACTAATTTTATTTCTAAGAGTAGGTTTGAGATTTTTGAAAACATATAAGGTTAATTTAAGTATTCTGCATTTTAAATTTAGAATAATAATTTTTAAATATTTTAATTACCTGTACACTTATTTTCTTCAGACAATTCCTTCCACAGTCGATCTAATGTATATCTATTGTGGTGTTCAGCTAACCTTTGATCTCGAATTACTACTCGGCTCCACTGATGTTATAAGACTTTCCACATCCATTTATATTATAATTACAGTGTTTACTACTCCGTAGCAGAGAGTCAACTGGAGCCGCGCTTCAAAATAAAGCTTTGTTCATTTTTCAAGATTCAACAGGATTCATGACGATGCATGAAGCGCTGCATAAAGTGTCAATGTGTGCTGACCAATTGAAATAAATGTCTCATATCTTAGCTCGGAGCTAGAATCACAGCTTGACTCACCTCTAAACTATGTTTTTACCCTTAGAGTGGACTAAATAACGTTTATATATTATTTATGAATGCATAGTAAGTAATATACATAATAGTCAAGGGTAAAAAGCATGTTTGAGGATAACATGAGTCTTGTTAATACGGAGAGTGGAAGGATGGAATGGAGCAAAGCAGGGGAATGCCTTCTCACCATTTCCATTCGAAATGGTAATGAATAAAATGGCAGAGTAGTTCTGAGAGGAAAGAATGAGAGCCATGGTGTTTGATGATGACTAGGTGGTATGGGAGAAGAAGGAATAGGAAACACAGTAACACCTACAGGAATGGAATTAGGAAGTAAAAGAGTGAGGCATGAAAGTTAGCATGGTGAAATGTGAAGTGATGGTAATGAAAAGGAAGAGAATAAAACCAAATTTTTCTATATGGAGTAGAGCTGAGAAAAGTACAGAACGTAGAATATTTTGGGAGAGCAATTGAGGCGAAAGGTGAAGCAGTGAGGATCCAACTAGAGGAGGACAGCAGGAAGAGTTATTCTATAGGTGTGCATGGAGAAGATAATTGTACTTGAATTGTAAAGAAGTGTTGTACAGGGGGTAGTTTGTACTCATTATCACATATCCAGCACAAACATGGACATTGTAGCTATGTATAAACAGTCGACAAATTGTATAAACACTTTTTCGTCATTACAATATGTTCAGTAAATTTGAATGTAAGTGTGTACACAGGTGAGACACGACATAACTGTGTTTCAGAGGTTGAAAAGGGCTGTGGAGGGCCACAACATTTCTATGACTTATTTGTTTTACGACTAGGATTCACCTAGTGCAAATAAAATGGAGCCGTGTACACCGGCGACAATTCTGTCGTTGCTCACCAGAATTTGCTTGAACCAACCAATGAATTCAGTTTAGTTTTGTAACAAATACCGCGTAAGTGCTTATCTATTGTTCGATCGTGCTCCTTCTCCAAATGGTGTTCTGATGGGAAATTTTTGATTGTCCAACTAGAGAAAAAAGTTCATCAAAGTTGTAAAAAAGACTCATTCTATTTTAGGGGAAAAAACTGATCAAAATAATGACTATAATTCTCAGAACTTGTATAAAACGTTCCAAGTGATTCGTTCACTGTAAACGGGGTCCACCCAAAATTGACATTTATATCGTAGTCGTTTTCTTTTGCAGGCTACAAGAGCAAAATTAGAACCTACTTCTACTACGTCTAGATATAATATAAGTTTATGAAACTTTTGTTTTTCATGGCAACAAAATGTTACCTGTGAACACACACATCAACGACGAAACTATTTCTTCATCCAACTATTGCTTTGCAGTTGAAAGCCAGAAAGGTAACGAACAAAAAATGTTTAGACAATTTGTTGCCTTTGTACACATGGCTTGAATGTAAAAGAGACAAGAAAAGTGGAGGCCATGGGAATGAAGTTTGTGAGGGCATTTTAGCTGTCACGAGGAACAACAATATTAGGAATGAAGCTATCTGGGAAATAGTGGGGGTATAAGGGAGTACATGAGATAATAGAGGAAGCAAGCCTGAGATGGTATGGACATGTAATGGAGAAAGAGAGGATGCCAAAGAAAATGTGGGAAGCGAAGTATGTGAGAAAATATCTTAGGGGAAGCCAAGAAAGAAATGGGTTGAGCAGATAACAGAAAGTGTGCAAATGAGAGGTGAAAACTGGAAGCATATGAAGGAGGAAGATTGGTAGAATGATAGAGGAAGGTGGAGGCATTTTACTAAACTTACCCGGCCACAGACTGGAAACAGTTGATGATGACGATGATCTTTATTGCCTGAACGGTTATTAAAACTTGGCTAGAAAATAATGATAGTTAAATTTATCCTAATAGGATTAGACTTTTTTTAACGCATTTGATCACATATATTTTTTCTTTATAATTTCTTTTCCTTTTGATTAAAAATGATAATTTAGGTACGTAATAGATATGGAAAATCAATTTTATTTTTTTGATTGGTAATTAATGGTGTTTATTTGATTTATTTGAAGTATTAAACGTGCACTTTTTGAACCGACTGATAACACCAGAGCGCGAAAATTTACATGAGCGAGAGTGAAATGGCCTACCAATTTTTCCGAAAAAGGTATTTTCACATTCCTGCCAGGGTTCTTTTACATGCCACAATCGCCATGAGACTGGCGGCTTTACTTCTTCTCCAAAGGAAATGATTATACTACAGATTTTTATCGCCCAAGAAAAATCCATTAACTCCTTCTGAGCACGAACCCAAGAACATCGAGTTCTGAAAAGAGCACTTTATCTGAAAACCACAGGGGTGCACAATACATAGTGATTAGTTAACGTTCTATCAATAAAACAGTGACCCACTTCGATGGTCGCGTGGTCTCACACGCTACTCTCGTGTTTGCCTGGGCTGCCGAAGACGAGGAGATCTGGGTTCGATTCCGGTTGGGTGCACTGAGGGTGGTTTTCTTAAATGGTTTTCCAATCTCCCTTCACGCAAATGAAGGTGCACTTTACTTCGATCAAACCTTATTAATCCGTACATAGGCGTATAGCCCGAACGGGTAGTAATACGCGGTGCTAAAAAAAAGAGGAAGTAATAAAATTATACACGAACAATACAAATATAATTTATCAAATTAACTTTTACTGGTATATCAAAAAATTAACTTTGGGGTCAAGCGTGACATTGATTATTACAATACCAATTGATACGCCATGGAGGAAACATTGACAAAGACTTCAATCGCGACTAGTCTTGTTTTCAGGTTAAACAAACAAAGATCGTGATTTTAATCTCGGCTGAGTGCTACGAGATTTTTTCTTACTAAATTATTTCTCACTCTTTCTCGGTAGAAATTCTTGTACATAAATTCTACCTTCCAATTCCAAACGTCGCTTGTGTAAATATTAGAGTGGACCAAAAGGGCAATAGGACGTGAAGTATGTACAAAATAATACTAATTTAAATAAGCTGCTAGTGATGGTTAATATTTGAAAATGTTTTTTGAGAACAATACGAGATTGTTAATTTATAATACAATTCTTGTTGCCTTTATTCTGTAAACATGTGTTTTGTTTTGTTGAGAGTACGATTGACTACAAATGATAAATAAATTAAGAACATGAAACTTTCATTCGAATCCAAACAACAAATCAATCTGCAAAGAGCAAATAAACATCTTGTCGGTTAACTGCGCTATAAGTTATCAAACATGTCAGTTCAGAGCTCACTCGGTAGCTAACAGCAGGTGCTTTGGGCATTACAAAGTACGTTTACGTTCGTTCCTTGTTTATGTTAGATTAAAAATCGGTAGAATGGCTCAACTATGGAACGGTATCCCTGAGGCGATGTTCAGTTTGTGAAATTTCTCTCATGTTCCGGAAATAAAATCCGAAAACGACCCTTTGTTGTGGGTCTTCTCTTCCTTTCCTTGCAAACACTGATTATTTTCTTACCGTATCTTGTAAAAGTCAGCGATAACAATGAATTAAGGAAAAGACAAAGTGGGTCGGAGGGTAGAGAAGAAATGTCTGGAGTCACATCACGGATCACGGCCTCCAAACACCACTGGATCCGTGGAAACACGTTTTGTAGAACATAAAAGTGCTTTTAGACATCAATTTTAAAGGAGGGCTGCGTCTATAAATTTTGGGAGCCCGTTTCAACCTCCCATATGAGACTCTTTTCTTCACAACATGTACAAGTTTTATTTGCATGATTTACCACAATACAACTGGCGCTGGGGTCACTACTGCATCTCTTAGGGTAGCTTATATGAATAAAGTTTGTTTCATTATTTCAATAGAAAATAATTACCATCTGGGACGGTACATCAAAATGAATAATTAAAGTGTGTATTTTGGGTATAAAATAAACAACCGCTTGTGTTTGAATTTGAGGTTCCTTTTCTTTATTGGCATAAAGCCTAGTTGGTTTTCAATAGATTATTCAAATATATACTTTTTACAATAGGACTGAGATAACATTGCTTTTATTAAAACCTGTAGAACCAGTTTAAAAAAAACTACCTATTTATCATCTCTTTTAATTGTCATAATATATTTTAATAACAGTTTGACCCTTTCTTCGCACGAGTAGGCCTCGCCAACTTTAATACTTTTCTCGTTATATTCAAAAATTTCTATTTTATACCATACCGAAAGGTGATTTTTTTCTTTATTTAAGTTTGGGAATTATCTCTTATCCCTCATTTCACTACCTCCAGCCTCCCATTTTGTAATTTTAAATGTTAGAAGTTTTGGGATTTTGGAGTGGTCTCTTTACCATTTCGACCAATTTCCATTTTTTACCACAATGATAAGAGTGATAATTTTAATTTTTGAAAACATCCAGCAATAACAACTTCCCGTGTTCCCCATTTCAAATTTTAAATGTTCAATATATTCTGGTTATTTGGGTTTGTATGTTTACATTCAATAAAATATTTTAGTTTTATACCACGGTGAAAAGTTTTTTTATTTCTATTTTGTAAATTTAGAGATGATTCCCTTCTCATTTTCTGGTCTTTATGTTGAAATTCAAGAAAGTTCAGACTTTCATTGCTCCCTTGGGCGATACTTTCTCTTTACAAGGTACAGTACATTATTTTTATCAGCGTTCCTCACTACTACAGTAGCCCCATGGTTTCTTTGGTGCTGAATGACAGCTCACAGCTGACAGTTGACGGCTTTGAAAAGTTACCAGCCCAAATTATGTACCTGTACGCCGAACCATATGATCTGCAAAAACATGTGTTTAGCAGCTGTCGCTTCTGAGAGTCAAAATCTAGTTATATACATAAATGTTGACGGTCAGAAGTCAGCTGTGAGCTGTCAGTCAGCACCAAATAAGTCATGGGGCTACTGTAGTTTGGGCTATACGTACTGTACTTAAAGCTATAGACTCTTCCCAAACTAATGAGTGAGGGATGGCACTGATACCTACCAGTCCTGGGTAAGTGTACATTAAAATGCATTGACTGTCCAGGTGTCATTTAAAGCACATATTGATGCTATGAATGGCACATTATCATATTCAAAATACAATATTAGTTTACAAATGTATTAATGCAAAAACCCTCTACCAACAAAGTAAATAAATATCAAATGTCAGAAAGTACAGTACATAGTAAAGTATGTTTAAAAAAATAATGTGACAGTTTTATCGGGGTACTTTTAGGAAAAGTTATTGAAACGTTCATAATTGTGTATCCCGATTACAAATATCCGCCATTAGCTTAAATTAATGTGACACATAAATAACGCAATTTATAGTTGGGTTCTGCGGATTAAAAAAATAGGGTGAAATTAACATAAAGTAAATTTTAGATTCGTACAGTGTCATGATTACAACAAGGAAATACCAAAAAAACACTATTATAAACCTAAGACGATATTATTTTAGTACATGTATTTATATTTAAATTATAAACACAAAGTTCGGTAAAAATGTGTGAGTGGCAGCCCCCTCTTGTTTTTAATTGGGTTGGAATCGTTCTTGGGGCTAGTTTAATGTCAAATGTGATATAAAAAACTACAAATATTGGTGAGTGTCTAAGTTTGAATACATATATATTATTTTTATATATAAATTACATGGTTAATAAATCACAATTATATAGTAAATTACACCCACCTCAGTGCCCGCATAGTTTAAGTCTAAGGTTCACAATACACTAGACTGCTTAAGATGGGGATTTAAACAGTTCAATCCCGGTTGGCTGCAATGAGGGTGGTTTTTCCTAAATGGTTTTCACTATCCCTCCACGCGATTATGGGTAAACTTACTCTGAATTAAACCTTACTAATCCTTAATACATAAGTGTAATTATTAGGTAGTAAGACGCGATGCTAAAAAAAAAGTAAACTACATTATACTGTGGATTACATACTTCATAAATTACACATATAATACATTATATATTTTATGTATAGTAATTCTCTGAAATGTTCACCAGTACGATATTTTTTAATATTAATGCTAGAACAATAAATGTTCATCGTTGCTATTGTGATATTATTTAAAATGCTCACCTGCGTTTATAATAATTAATTTACTAAACAATTAAAATATCGTAGACATTTTCAAGAGTTTCTTGGCAGATAGCCGTTAGTAATTTTGAATAAATAAGTTTTACTACTAACCCTGTTTATTTCACGTCATTAAGGGTGTTGTTTTTTACTATAAACAAGGGCTTTTTTTAAAAAAAGTATATTTAATAACATACCTGCATTTGAGAGCACTAATTTGTCGCAAGATTTAGTTGAAGGCTATGGACGAATTACATATTTTAGAAGTGAATTATTTTCTTATCCCGTTTGTTGGCACTTCTTATTTGCGAGTACCAATTTTTGGAGCTGTTTAGTGGGTAATAAATCAATTATTTCCCATGTTACCCTTTCAACGCTCTCTAGTCTATGTAAGATTGGCTAATTTCCAGCTGGGATCTTGCGCAATGTTTTAGAATGGTTTTTTTTAAATATTAATCTCAATGCTGTACTTGTAAATATTGTAGTGTTTCTGTAAATATATTTTATCTTCCAATGTTTTAATTTGTGTTTTGTACATTGCTGCTACTTTTGATAATGGCATTGTTATATGCATTGGGCGATTTTCTATAGATGTTTGTTCTTATATCTATGCTTGAATAAAACATTTATGAACTGCTAATTTAGAATATTTTCAAAAAATAATAATTGGGTCTTGTGTTTTTTCTTTCTTGTAAAATGGCTAGGAATTTATCTTACGTCAAATATTTTCAAACACTGAAATATGTTATTTTATAGTGTGGATTGTGTCCAGTACTTTTAAAATAAGGCCCAGACCTCATATATTATTTGAAGACATAATAATAATACTTAGCACCGCGTATTACTACCCATTAGGGTTATACACTTAAGTAGTAATTACTCTAATGGTATAAGAATTGGGAAGGATGAATATAGAGGAAGTGAACCCCCATTTGCAATGAGGGAAAGTGGAAAACCAATTAGGAAAAACCTCCTCCAATTCACCCAACTAAGATTCGAACCTCTGTCTCCCAGTCCTCGGCAGTCTAGCTCAACACGAAACTTGCGCGTTAGCTAACTACGCCACCAAGGCGGGTATTTGAAGACATAATTTTTGGAAAAATTTTATCATTATTTTATATGAGACAAATATTTTTCTCCATGAGCGCGAAGTTTTTTTCAAGAATTGGTGAGATATAAGCATTTATTCATTCAATAATAAAATTGAAGCCATTTAGCCCCTATCATTAAAGGAAATAAATCCTACGTCATTATAGTAAGATATTTGTTCCAAACGAAATATATAAATTGTGTTACCACTAAAGACACACATCTGTCAGCAGTAACAAGAGATTGTAGTGAATGAATCCTTACGAAAATGATCTTTTCTGTCGAATTACTTTTATTACCAGGAGAAAACAGATAAAATACATTTTTTTATTCAAACCTTTTAATTTTATTGTACTAAAATTTAAATTGGAAACTTCAAAATTTAATTATATTTAAACATTGTTTAAATTTTAAATACAAGTTTATTGTATATTAGGAATGCATGCCTTTATATGGGTATTGCTAGTATTCTTTGAGTGTTGGGCCTTATTGTCAACGTAATTTGTGTGGCTTACACCAGCTACTGGTGTATCAATAAAGTAGGTATTGATTCTCACTTCACGAGGGATCTTTAACAGAGTTCTGGTCTAGTAATGTTTAATTTACATTTTCATTAATAGCTGAAGATGAAGGCCAGAGGTTCTGGGAAAGAGAGCGTCTTATTATACCGCTGATTGTATGTCGGATTAACCATATATATTATATATAATTTTTTCTGTCAATATTTTATGTGACAGTGGCACCCACAGCACAATTACATAATTATACAATATATTACTTTATCTATTTGACAACCAACGGTATATTACTATTTAATAGTTCAATCAAAGGTTGGATATGCGTAAATTTAAAGATGAACATTTAAAAATAAATAAAAAAATACTATTTCCTACACCGCTTCTTTAGAATACCCCCACACCGGTGGAAGCGCGTAGCTAAAATTATTGAGGGTGCTGCTCCAGAAAAAATTTAGCCTTTGTTTTAAAATTGTGTATAAGGAAAAAAACATGTATAAAAAGAAAATTTATTCAGTAACTTGATAAAATCTTAACAAAAAAAAATCAAACTTTTTTACTTTAACTTAAATTGTTACAGTTCAAGCTAGATCTAGTAATTTAAAAAAGAAATCCATTCTTCTTGTTTTAATTTACACAGAAAGTTCAATAATTTTCTCCTTGATCTCTGGATGACAATTGAGAAAATTTTTTACCATTGAAAGTACTGCAAGCACATTTAGTCTTTCTGTTAAATAAAAGAACCGAAAAAAAATTAATCAAATAGAATAGCTGGAAGCGGAAAAATAATCAAATTCTACATTCTTCTACACTTTATCACCTTTAAGAATATGGTACACGGTTTTTAAGCACAACACACTCTGAGTAAAAAAAACTTCCTTTCACCACCACGCCAGAGCCGGCACTGCGAGAGCAACAGTGCTCTCTTTAATTGGCAGCCCCATCTTCCTCCCCACGCCCTACTATGTGTGCATGCGCACAACAGTAAAACACCATGTCGCTGGCACTGTGAAACGCACAGTTCCATTCAAAGATTTTTGTATCTTTTTTCATAAACTCGGGGATGGCTACTGAAGTACTGACATTAATATTAAGGAAGATATGTTGTACCATAAAAATAAATAAAGAATTAAAGAAAAAAAATGACTCATTCTGTTAAATGTTATCGATAATATCAAGTGGAAATAGGGGGTGCCGCAGTTCCGCAGTGCCTATACACGAGTCTCCACTGCTCCACACCTTCATAAGCTTGGTCTGTATCCTGTAGGGCAATAAGTTAACTGATAGCCCAGGGATCTTTCAACACAGTTCTACTTGGTCAGCACTATTTGTTTTTGTGTGCGTCGCATTTCATTACCCGTTTTGGCTGTGCGTGTATAATAGATATAAAATGTCTACAAATGAACCTATTCTTTACCCAACGTCTTAACACCTCTCAGGGCTATCTGTATTTAGGCACAAAAGTTTGGTATGAATTTGATAGATAGGGCTTAGAGTAATTTATTCGTATTTGAATGAGAAGAAACTTCCCTTCGTATACTTGGCCGGTATTCAAACCCTTAGCTTCCTTTCTCCGGCAAACTTGACCAGACGATCTTAAAGTTTAATCCATGTGCCCAGTGATGTGAGTTATATTAAAATGAACATTTAATAAAAGTAGTTGAATCTTTAAAATTTATTAAATACAATCTTTCTCGAACCCAAACTATTTTGTTGAACGAAAGACTTGGTAACGAAAGTTGTCTCATAATGGTCACGTGTACGTCAGCTAAAAATAAATTAAATGATATAGCCTGATTTTGGTTAGAAAAGGGTAGAAGAAATATAAACATATTTCTTTGTGACCATCATTTATAACATTTTACTATATCTTTTGTGTTATTTATAAGTATTGATAATATATGTCAAATGTGACAACTTCAGATAACATCACTTTATGTATAAATATATTAAAATTGTTTTAATAACTTTAGTAACTAATTTCTACTCTTATTCTTACTAAAATCATACAATATATGTTGTATGTTCCAGCTATCGTTGTTGTGATTCACAATTATCGCTGTTTTAACGAGAGTGTAAAGCCCATAATGCTTCTCTTTCGATAATGCTTGTCCTGTCCAGATCAGAGCATTTCACAAAGGTATTACCGCAACTAAAACCATAGGTTCATGGCATGTAAGCACTTAAGCTACCCCTGACTGCCAATATTTCAGTGAACTGAGCAATCGATGTACAGTAAACTCTGGTTTTAGTGAACTTGGCTGTAGTGTACATTCGGCTACAGTGAACCTAAATAATTGGTCCCAACCCGCATACATTTAAATGTGTGTTAGTAAATTTGTTTACAATGAACACTCAACTTCGGTTTTAGTGAACAGAAAAATTGAAACTTTCAATAAGAAATGTTATTATAACATAATAACTCCTTATAAACATAAATTTTTGGATGTTTAAACTTGAAGACACCGATTCCCATCCTGAGTTATTGTTTAGGCAGCACAAAGCTCGACTGAAAGTAAGTAATGTGGAGGAGGAGGGTTGAGTTAAACAGTCAGTGCACTCATTGACCCGGTTTAAGTTTTAATACCTTTCTCTGCGGCAAGTAAAGGAATAAAGTCTTGTGAGGTGTATTAATACGACAGGAGTTACAGAACAGTCAATGGCAGTCTTTGGCCATTTCGTAATTGTTTTCACTAATCCCTTTCTTCGACAGGGTGCATGGATGTGTGTCACCCTGCCACCCAGTTTTTGAAAAGGCCCATCGTTTGTGCTACGTTAGTGCTGGTTAGTGCTCGATTCTTATCGTTATTACTGTAAATTTGAAGCACTTATTCACGATTGTTTATGGGTGGCTAGGGAGATATCTCCCTGCCCACCCAGTATAATAAATAATAGAAATAACCATTTTTTGAAAAATCCCATCGTTTGTGCTACGTTAGTACTGGTTAGTGCTCGATTTTTATCATTATTTCTGTAAATTTGAGGCACTTATTCGTGATTTCTTATGGGTGACAAGGGATATATCTCCCTGGCCACCCGGTATAAAAAATCGTGAATAAGTGCCTCAAATTTAAAGCACTAACGATGAAAATCTAGCACTAACTAGCACTAACGTACCACAAATGATGGGCGTTTTCATAAAATGGTTATCTCTATTATTTCTTATACCGGGTGGCCAGGGAGCTTTCTCCCTAACTACCCATAAACAATGGTGAATAAGTGCCTCGAATTTACAGCACTAACGATGAAAATCGAGCACTAACCAGCACTAACGTAGCCCAAACGATGGGCGTTTGCAAAAATCGGGTGGCTAAAAGTCGGATGGCCAGGGTGACTCACATGGTACATGTAACTCACAAAATTAGAATTTTCGACTCAGTTTAGTATTTTGAATGCATGGAGTGTGTGGAATCATGCGTGGAAAAAGCACAGACTTAAGAGAAGGATCTGGAAAAAATATTAACTAAAACGGTATACAGTAAACTATAGAATATATCCGATTTGTTAAGATTAATTAATATATTTCGATAAAGAAAGATTGTGTTTGAACTCTTATTTTGTTTGTCATCAACCCACTATTTTCAGATTAAAAAAAATCAGTTTTAGTGAACTTCGGACGTAGGGAACAAAATATTTGAGTCCATAGATGTCTATTATAACCAGTATTGACTGTATTTAGATTGTTCATATAGCTTTTTTTATGTGAACTAAACAACTATAGCTTGAGTACAATTTTCTTTCTTTATTTGTATGCATCTAGGTGATCGCTGAACACGTATACGATTATCTAAGAGGGGTCTACAATATAAAATAATCATGTTTGTGGTTAAATTTCTTAAGTGTAGTTTTAATACTATTCCACTGTCTAATATTTAGTGAACTTGATTCTAATCAAGATATAGAAAAAGCAAAATAATAGCAATAATAATTTTAAATAATATAAAATAATATTTTAAAGCTTCTTTTTCTTGAGAGAAAAATACCTGTCCTAAGTTTTTTGAATGTTAAATACTTGAAACAGTAGTTATGGTATGCATAACCTAAATCCAACGTCTATATTTGATGTGTTAATTTATTTAATACGCGTTTTCTGTTCTATAAAAGTGTTCCTTTTGTTTTTTAATTGGTACAGTTAATGTATTTGGCAGGTGCCTCCCGAGACTAATAATTAATTTCCTCTAGTCTTATCGAAAATATAATAAATATTCAACTAAATTTAACCCGCATGTTGAAAGCTCAGAATATATGCTTTCATTTTTTTTAAATGCGTTATTAACATGTTTTTATTTCGAAGACAAGTTTAATTTGTCTAAAGGGTCACAAAAGTAGTCTACATTTGGATTATAAATTTAAATAAAATTGTGAAATAAAATTAACAATTCGTTATTTTAGAGTGTAAGCATATATTTTAACAAGGTTTAATCCTCTTCCTATTATTTTCTACTAGCAAAAATTAATAACTTAATACTACTACTAACTCATGAAGGAAGACATTGTACGTTTAACCCCAATTTGTACAAGCTAAGCTGAAAACCAATGTTCTTAACTGTTCCTCCAATTTAATCCCGAATGCTAACAAAGCTGTTCAAATATAATTTGAAATGTTAAATAGTCTCTTGTTCGATTCCAAAGAAAGCCTAATACACACACTTGTGATTTAGATTTGTTTATTATCTTAAGACGATAACATTATGATTATTGATATTGTGGGTGTCGTTATTAAAATATGTTGCTAGTAGTCAACATACTACTACTACTACTACTACTAATACTTCTTCTACTACTATTACTAATATATTTATAAAATGACAAGGAAGATAATCCCTCCTTAATTGCTCACTATATTTACAATAAATTCGAGAACCAAACATTATATTTTTTTAATCTAGCTATTTATTTGTATATTGTGAATATAAAACACCTACATTGTTTACGTATGGACAACTACAGTTATCTCAACACTATGCTAAAGTACTTTTATTTCCAAATAAAAACTTAAACTGCCTTAAACATTTTAGAAATATGGAAGATGACTTAAATTGATTTTTATATACAAATTTGGTTTTACCTGTACATAAAAAACAGTATCCATTTTACCACACAGCAAAATGAGAAAAACCTGTTTTGCCTAAGCAGTGAAATTTAAACCTAAGTGCCCACCGACACGCTTTGGTAGAAATAGCATTAACTGTTAAACGTTGTAGTTACAACTACCAGAATGAGCCTCTGGCACGTTGTAATTAAAATGTTTTTGTTTTTTTGTACTATTCCCTAAGCGGGCCATTCAAACTTTGTAATTTATGCTGTCATAAGACAGCTG
This sequence comes from Timema shepardi, assembly GCA_902151425.1. NCBI lineage: Eukaryota > Metazoa > Arthropoda > Insecta > Phasmatodea > Timematidae > Timema > Timema shepardi. Next base: position 269,299 of record CABFVX010000308.1, read on the forward strand.
CCTTTGTGTCTTTTTAAATTTTTGTATATTTTACTGCTTGCTACCTATACGTATCATTTAAATTTTAAGTCGTTAACATTTTCCTTAACAAAGATTTCTGTGAAGTGAATTCCTCCTTGGAATGTAGAGTTTATTCCTTGAATTCGAACATTTTTTCAATCGACGGGAGATGGAAGTGGTCCGGATAATTGCAAATTAAATTCTAAACTTCCATTTTTATCATATTTTATGATTAAGTTTTAATTCCCGTCCACTGATTTAGAAATTAAGAACATCGACATTCAGGAAAGGGTTTCATATAAGGAAATGTTCTAAAAATATAACCCAATATACGAGGATACTATTTTCTAAAAGCCACATTCTACTTTTTTTTAGAGTACCAACAACATTAATCTAAACTACATCTACAAGAATCTCCAAACATCGGTGATCCAGAATATGTTTAATGTTAACTAAATTGATCAAACGAGCTTAGTATACCTTCAACTAATAAATTATAGAATTTAAATTTTCAACATACTTATGTCGGTCTACTATTTTTGTCCTTTATGGAAACATTTTTTTATTTGGTGAATAAAATTTAATGATTTTAAATAAAATCTTTCATATTAAAAGTAAATATAATAAGAAATAAATTTTGTTCATATCATACCATTTATTTTGTGACGCCCATATTGAGCGCTGGAAGCGTGCCCCAAAAAAAAACATGAGGTCACTAGAGAAACATAGTTTTTATTTTAGTTGGTTAAATTACAATGATAAGAGTTGATACAATAGTACATTAAAGGCTTAATGAGCCTACGTTTAGTCTGGCGAAATATTGTCTGAGCCACCATAACTCACAAAATATTAACCGCCCCACAGAGGGAACGTTAGGGGATGTCTAGATTAAAATTTACCGCCCAGGGGCGCACTTACGTCCATAAACACAAGATGGCTGACACATTTAGTTTTGAGTGCACATAGCATTAACTGGCGTAAAATTAAACATATAAGATAAAGTGCCCATTAAATTTGCCTTTACAATCCTATAAATATATACATGACTTAGTGGCCGAATATTTTATGCACAGATCCCAACAATGGCCGTTGAGTGCTAATTCTAAGTAGCGAAGCATAACCTAACATTACAAATAAGTTTTAGATGTGTACAATAAGTTCCGCAAACTCTCGTTGCGCCCATGATAACCTAATCAAACAATAGCACATAAAAAATGGCCATTGAGTGCTAACCCTAAGTAACGAATCATAACCTAATATTACACATAAGTTTTAGACGTGTACAATAAGTTCCGCAAATTTAATTTAACTAAGAGAATAAAAGTATTTTTACAGTTTTAAGTCAAATGTTTTAGATATTTTTGAGAAATATATAAAGATTTTAGAAATCTGATGAACTTACTTAAAAAGTCCCTAATTCTTGTTTAAAAAACTAACACTGAAATTTTTTGTTTTCAATTTTTATGGATTAAATATCAGTGCCGGTTTGTAAAAAATTAACTATAATGTATTGTGAGATTTGTAAAAAAAGATCCTCTCACAATATATTATTTCAATATCCTAGTCTTTTTTTAAAGAATTTATTAGATAAAATCTAAGTTTGACAATACAATGTTATATATTTCCAGTAAAAAATAATTAAATTCCGTTGTGTATTTAAATATTTTCAAAAGTTTTACAACTATTATTATTTAATTACTTAGTCCAGTTTTAAAGGGATATTTTATAGAGATAAATTAAATACTAAAAGTTTAATTGATAGAGTAACTAGCTTAATTTGTTCTTTGATTGGAAGAAAGCCATCCCACGGAGATTTCTTTTCCACGTCTGAGGTTTGAAAACTTTGTGTTTCATAATATATTGTATCTTTAAAATCTCCCAACAAATTGGAATCCTTATAGAATTAAAAAACAACATACAATTATTATTACCAATTAAACATGTCGATAATGCAAAGGCTATACCAATACACAAATATGTTTCAAGCTGCGTTTCTAGTTGACATGTTCTGCAAACACGAACAAAGTTTCATAAATGAGAGTGCAAATGCTAGAATTTATGTAAAAGTCAAATTAATATTTAAAATAAAATATCAAGTGATTCCTTGGGGAGCTGCTATTAAGACAACTTTTTTATGCCTAATATTTTTGACCTAGCTTTATTTAATATAGTGAAAAAGCTTTATTTAATATAGTGAAAAATATGTACTTTCTATTTACACATTTACATTTGTGGTCATAGAAATAAAAATCTATAGTCAAAACTTAAATGTTAAACCTTTTATAAATTACAAACACATTTTCAAAATATGTAGCATTTTATATTCTCGATGAGTGTAATTTAATCACTATCAACGATATCTCTTTAAAGTAACAGCGTCAGATCACATGAATTGACATAAGAGTATGTGAAAGTTGATCCACTAATCTTTATAGCTGTCATATAAGTTTATGCTTATTAAAATATGACTGCAGCTTAATATTTCCTTTAAAAAACCATTGGCTATTTAAAAAGATGAGCAATTAAATTGCAACAATCAGCAAAGCATCAAACCCTCTACAGAGGTCAGCAAGAAACCCCGGCTCTATGAGAAAGCTGTAGTTCATTGTAACTGTAAACTCAGCTCACAGGATAGCTTGGTGAAACTTTTCACTCCACACCATAGAACATTTGTTTCTGCATATGTCACATAAATTAAGTATTTTACATATTTTATGAATATTATTACATTTCAAGTTTTTTATTTTATTTAAATAAATAATAACATCTTGAATTCAAAATTTGTATTTTATTTTGTCCCTTTTTTCCATACTTTAGAATTATTTTTTCACATCTCTTTCATTTATGTACAAAATAAAACGATTGAAACATCTAAACATGGGAAGAATACGTATCATTTGTGGATAAATACTAGACTGAAATTAAATGAATTATGGTGAAAAAAATATGCATGCTGAAACATTCACCAATCATTTCTTGTGAAGTAAAAAGGAGTTTCATCCTACAGAATGTTGCTAATGAAGAAGTAAAATATGGCACCAGAAATTTTGAAAATTTCTTTGTTTTACATTGCTAAGAAATGCTATTATCAATATTATTATTATTATTATTTAATCCATATGCATTTTTTTGTTTAAATGTAATATGGTTTGTAACAAACACTGTTTATCAAATTTGCTTACACAACTAGATGTTCTGCAATTTATTGTAAAGCCCTTTCTATTACGTGCAAATTTTAATCGATTTACGTATTATTTCGGACCGCACCAAGAAAGTGTGTGTTTAAAAACAAATAATTATTGGCAATATTACCTGCGTGGTCGAATTTCATATATATTTGCATATCTCAAATATAACATAGGTCTGTATTGCATGTAAATTCTGTCTTGACGGATCAGGCCCAGTTGTTATTAAATACACTTACAGTAGCCCCATGGCTTCTTTGGTGCTGACTGACAGCTAACAGCTGACTTCTGACAGTCAACATTTAGGTATAATACCTAAATTTTGACCGTCAGAAGTGACAGCTGCTAAACACATGTTTTTGTAGATCATATGGTTCAGCGTAGGGATACATAATTTGGTCTGGTAAATTTTCAAAGCTTTTAACTGTCATCTGTGAGCTGTCACTCAGCACCAAAGAATCCGTGGGGCTACTGTAGCATTTATAAAGATTGTGTCGCCGACAAACTGACACAATTTTTCATTTTCTCATTTCATTCAATGCAAAAAATATTTCTAAGAAAATATGTTTAGTTATAAAACCTACACGGCAAAGAACTATTGTAGCTAACTTTAGTAGATAAATAAAATGTTACGCGAAACATTATTTATAAAAATAAATAAGATGCACTTATGAAATGTATATCTTTTTTGCTGGTTTACTTGTGGCACAAAGTTAACTTTAAATAGGTAGGTATGGTATTCACAATGTTAAAGACAAAGTGAAACTGAAGGTAGAAAGCTTATACCTATAAACAAAATCAACAAATGCACCTTCCAAAAATGATCCTGATAGGAAACGATAAAGGCTATAAAATGGGAAATAAAAGTTTAATATCGGTTAAAAAAAATTGCGTTGATGTCATTGTTTTGCTATATAAATCGTCTATTTCTATTGTGAAGCAAGTTCTTGCGAGCTCTGTGTATTACAACATACAATCAACTATACAGAAGCATAGTAGCATCTAAGTACGTTCAAAATCGTTTACAGTATACAGGCACGTAGTAGGATCTGGGTTCGTTCAGAAAAGAATAGAGAACCATTGGAATACTACAGGAAGAACGAAGAAGTAGCGTTCTAGTGTGCTATTTATTAAGATAAAACCAATCTAATTAACGCTTCATAATTTATATTAATCATTAAGATACTTAGGCCCCTACCTAACTTAACATAACTTTTCATAAATTGAGATATTAAAATTTTAACAATTTTTATCAATAAAACAATTAAATGTTTATAAGTAAAAATATAAAAACACCAATGATCTTACTTCGATCAAAAAGTTTGTCAATATTTATGTTTTTTTTCTTTTTTTTTCATAATTTAAAGTTAGTCAAAATTATAAGAATTATAAATATTGGTAGTGTTCAATTTGTGGATTTTTTGAGTGTGTAATAATAGTAAAATGGTAGTAAATATATATATATATCAATAAAAAAAAGCAAATAATTTTATACATTTTATTTACAGGTTCTGTTCCCACTGTTTGATGTTCTTTTTTTATATAAGGGAATGATGCGTAAATACTGTATTATGTAACACACTGTATTTAACTCAAGATTTCAAATAGTAAAAACTTTAAAATTAACATTATACCCACAAGGAAGTAGTAGATTCAAAGGTACAGTACAGCTATTATAGTCATTTGAAGTTATTCTATCAGTCAACCGTCCCTGCCCTCTATGGCTACCTCCCTTAGTCCCATAACCTAAGGTCCCTTAGTCCCATAACCTAAGTTCAACTAGTCGCCACAGAGAGTGCGGTTTTAAATTACAAAAAGGGGTAATCACAGAGAGGCCATGTCATCCTGCTTCGCCTCTTGTCTTACCAGAAAAGCTAAGGCTAAGTCTAATGGACCTAACCAAAAGGTAGTCTGAGATCAGACAAGAACTAACAAAGGTTTACATATACTGCCCAAGGGCTCGTTTATTTTCATAATACTCAGCGTTGGATAGTTAGTACAATGTTGGATATCAAACTGTGATATATATAAATGTTAATGTATAAATAATAAAGTAACTCTCATTATAAATAAAGATACAAATAGGATATAATAATCCAAGATTATAAAGTGAAATTGTTTCTCATAAAAAAATATAAAGGTTTACAAATAATAAATCTTCCTTTGAAACTATCAAGTCCTCAAAACCGCAAGTTAATATTTCCCATGAAACTAACATTTAATGGGTCTTGAACCTCGTAGTAATAAAATATAACTCTAGAAACATCTGACTGAAAACAATACAAATAATCTAATGTTTACATTTCCCGTGAACTAATAAACTAACCTAACGGAGATAAATACATCAGACAAAATACCCTAACACTAACCAATAATACAGATACATTAACTAGTTACGACCATGATTCGAACCCTGACCTGAATCCAAAGGCTAAAGGTTAAAGTCAAGTTTCCCTTTAAAATCCACCGGGATTTGACCCGAGACCCAAGTGTTACTTTTAAAATCCACCGGGACTAGACCCATTACCTAAGTGTTACTATGTTTAAAGTCAAAGTTAAATATTCTTGTTAAGAAACGAACTTGCCAAATTTCTCCAAGAGTAAAACCCTGACCTCAATTTTACCATCTTTATGGTTCGAGAACAATCTCCCTAGTTAACACTTAATCTGGTAAACTTCTCCAAGATTCGCACCATGACCTGTAATATGCACAGTTCATGGTCGAAGATTACTTTCCCTAATTTACATTAAACAAACTAAAATTCCTCCAGGATTCGAACCTCAACCTAACATTCGCAATGTTCATGGTCGGCGATTAATTCCTGTCAATAGCTATAGCTTACATTTTATAAGACGGTCCTAGGGGCCTACTATCTGCCCAAGTTATGCTTATTCCTAATCGGCATCAAAGAGTAATGTTTATGATCAGACACAAGCTTATATTCGATTCTGCCCAGCGGGGAAATTTAGGAAAGAAAGAGTTACATCATAATGCCGTCATAGACGTCCAATCACAAGGCGTTACACATTTACAGCACAGTCGACACTCGCATAGCAACGGGCGGTGGGGGGGTAGCAACGGACGTCTGGCCCACTGATACGGTTATTTAGAACTGCACTCTCGCGCATGCGCGCGTCGGACGAGTGTCTTAGTTCAGAGAAGGAGTGAGGATGGCTGACTTTCACTTCACAGTTTTCTTGCAGTACGTACACCAAAGTCTTTTTGTTGCGTAATAGTTGATCTTGAACGAGACTTCGACTTTTCTGTTAAAAGGGTAAGTTGAAAACAGTTGTTGGTGACGGGTCAGTCTGTAGCTACGGTACATCAGAACCTTTATAAAACCCAATAATATCTCAATCAAGTGTATGGTGAGTATAGTTCCACTATCTTAAGTTGCTCAATATTCCGGGTGTTATTAGATACATATATTTGTGTAGACGAATACGAGATGGGTGCTTATCACATTTTATAAACATTTTATAACGTATTGTATTATAAAGTACATTACTTTTATATACATTCTTGATTGCTTATAATGGCCTCAGTTATTCCTTTAACTGTGGTGTAGCATCATCTTTTCAGCGGTCCAGTCAAACCTTATAAAAACATATACGTAAAAGAACTCTAAAAAGTTACATTCCTACGACGCTTGAAAGAGTGTAACACAAAGACAATGGCCAAGTTCTTTAGTAAAGCACAGCTCGCAAACTAATTTACCCGATGATGATGATGATGATGATGATGATGATGATGAAAAGTAAGTCGATTTAAGGTTTTATACGTACACTTTCTAAACCAAATTTATGTCAGCACACTAGAATTTCAATGAACGAGAGTGAAAAGACCTACATAGTTTTCTGAGAAAGGTATTTTCCCAATACCTTCTAGGGTTCTTTTACTTGAGTCAATCTACAATGAACCGACGGCTTTACTGTTCATCTAAAGAAAGTTGTGCTACAGATATTTATCACTCAAGTAAATTCCTACGACCCCAGCTGGGTTTAAGCACATGATCATCGGCTCCCGAGTCGAGAACTTTACCCCAAGTCTACTGGGTTGGCTGTGGTTGACTGTACTGTGGGTGCTATTTTAACATATTATTTCCCACGTAAATGCGTACTCATTCTTTGTAAATTCTGCCTCTCTCATACCTACAGACTGGCGTAATAAAATGCGTTTTCTCGGATGGGTATTAAGATAAGGAACAAAAAAGTTACTTCATCTAATAAAACAGGATTAAAAAAATTGATTTGTGATAATATTCAGGGGAATTTGCTTGTAGAGAGGTTTTTAAAACAATGTGACGCCAAAATATATATAGTTGTAGATGGTATGTGCACAACAAACTACAACCACCGACCAGCCTGTCACACTCTCTATGTATATATTTATACGTGAAGTCATGCAATTGGAAGCCGTAACTTTTGATAGATATTATCAATAATTATATAAAATAACCATAGTAATAATAGTAAAATATTATCAATTTTGACATCAAAATAATATTTTTTGTATTGTATAAAAGTATCTTCATGCTAGAATATTAAAAATTACTATATATCCTCTAATTATATGTATGAGTGATACGGGAGAGGTGAGAAGGGTTAGAGAAGAAAAGTCATACACAATTTTCACGAATAAAAAACCCTTTAATTTCTCAAACCTCACAAGAACCCCAGGAAACACATTTTTTTTAAATAATAATTTAAATATGACAGAGACCTCCTTTAACCACAATCTAGAGTTTGTTAGAAAGATCTCAAGATTATCTAACAGATGAAAGAAATAGTTCAGTCTGAGTTTATATTGAACTTACTTCTCCTTTCCTTGTACTTTTTATATAAATTGAACATATTTCGAAACTTTAGCAATTATCTTTAGTTCCCGTTTCAATACTCCCTCCTCCATGTGCAAAGCAATGTCCTCCTACCTGTGAATTCTTAGTACAACAGTTTTACATATCCTTCCCTTTCCGTGTGCTTTACAATGCCCTCCTACATGACTATTCTTAAAATAATTTTCAGTTTTAAATTTCCTTCTTCAACCATAAACTTTACAATGTCCTCCTACGTGAGCATTCTTAACACAATTTTCGGTTTTACATTTTATTCTTCCTACATGTGGAAAACAATGTCCTCCTTTCAAAGCCTTCTTAGGACAATTTTCATATTTACATTATCTTCCTGTTCCATGTGCTATACAACGTCCTCCTAACTGAACTGACATCGTACAATTATTAGTTTTACATAACTTTCCTCCTCCATATGAAAAGAAATGACCTCCTACCTTAGCAGACTTAGTACAATTCTCAATTATAGATTTCATTACTCCTCCATGATTAAAACAATGTCCTCCTACTTTAGCCTTCTTAGTACAATCTTCAGTCTTACATTTCCTCCCTACTCCATGTGCAAAACAATTTCCTCCCTTAAGAGCCAACTTAATACAATTATTTGTTTTACATATTCTTCTCCCACCATGTGTAATACAATGTTCTCCTAAATGAGCCGATATAGAGCAATTATTAGACATACATTTTCTACCTCCTCCATGTGGAAAACAATAACCTCCTTTAGTTGCAAGTTTAGTACATTTCTCAGTTTTACATTTACTACCTCCTCCATGTGCAACACAGTGTCCTCCTACGTTAGCTGACTTTGTACACGTTTCAGTTTTACATTTCCTTCCCCCTCCATGTGCAAAACAATGTCCTCCTTTCAGAGCATACTTACTACAATTTTCGGTTTTACATTTCCTTCCTCCTCCATGTGCAAAACAATGTCCTCCTACCTTTGCTGACTTAGTACAATTTTCAGTTTTACATTTTCTTCCTCCTCCATGTGCAAAACAATGTCCACCTACCTGAGCCCTTTTAATACAATTTTCAGTTTTACAATTCCTTCCCCCTCCATGTCCAATACAATACCCGCCTTTCATTGCAAACTTTGTACAATATTCAGTTATACACTTTTTTCCTCCTCCATGTGCAAAACATTGTCCTTTTTTTCACAGCAAACTTGGTACAATTTTCAGTTGAACATTTACCTCTTCCTCCATGTGATATACAATGTCCTCCTTTTACAACAAACTGAGTACAATTTTCAGTTTTACATTTACTACCCCCTCCATGTGCAATACAATGTCCTCCTACCTGAGCCGCTTTAGTACAGTTTTCAGTTTTACATTTCCTTCCCCCTCCATGTGAAAAACAATGTCCTCCTTTCAGAGCATACTTACAACAATTTTCAGTTTTACATTTCCTTCCCCCTCCATGTGAAAAACAAATTCCTCCTTTCAGAGCATACTTAGTACAATTTTTAGTTTTACATATCCATCTCTTTCCATCTGCAATACTATTTCCTCCTTTCTTAGTATACTTTTCCAATTTATATTTGGTCTCAATTGCTCCAAATCCTCCAAGTTTAGGATGTTTACTTGATATGATTTCTAAAGTATCTTTAAATTCTTCACCTGTTAAATTATTATCTGAACAAGCTTGTATTATATATAAACTTTCATTAAATGCACCTTTATGTTCTTTCCGATATTTTGTTTGATCGGAATTTAAAAAAGATGTTTTATATTCTGTTGCAAATTTTTCCTTTGATTCACAGCATGATATTTTTAGTAAAGGGTTCCTACACTCTGCTTTCTTGTGTAAGGCATTAAAAGATAAATCTTGAATCTCATTAACACATTCAATATTCAAATTAAAATCAGAGATTGTTTGTGCAACTATATTTGACTGTAATATTTCACTTGACAATGTAGCTTGACCTTGTTCCAGTTTAATCTGCAAGCACGATTGGAACAAATAATAAAGATATGATTCAAATATTTTAAAAATATATATCAAATTAAATTATAGCACCACGTATTAATACTCTTTCGGGCTATACGCTTAATTACGCTAATCGGTTAAGAATCGGAAGTGAACCCAGATTTGTGTCGAAGGAAAGTGGAAAACCATTGAGGAAAAACCACCCCCAGTTTACCCGTCCGAAATTATAGCCTTGATTTCCACGTCCTCGGAAGTTTAGATGAACATGAAAGTAGCGCGTTAACTAATTACGCCCCAAAGACGGGTCTTCACATATTTTAAACTGGATGACAAATTAGACATGGACACAACCTAGAACTGTTTGACATTTGGTTTAGCGTACAAATGCTCCAGAGTGATACCACAGCAAATGTCTGTACGAACACTTATGTACGGTCATAAATTTACAATTTGTGTGTGTGATTATTGATCTTGTAATTACAGGTACAATGACCACTTTATTAACTCAAAAATGAAAAGGAATTTTTAATAAAATGGTTTTCTTAAAATAGAAATATTTAATCAGAATTATATAAACTTATTTGTTATTTCAATAACATACTAAAACAGATCCACAAAATAAATGTGTGAAACCAGAAGTAGTAATACTATTATATGTTTCAACTTTTCCAAAATGGTTTTCCATGCCAATGCGGGCATGGTTCCTTTAAATATAACCTTACTAAGCCTAAAAGCTACTTGCGTAATTAGTAAGTGTATAACCTGAACGATTATTAAGACGCCGTACTAAAATATAAGTTAAAATTATAGCTGAATACCTCAGATTTGTCCACAGGGGTGAGGTGGTCTATGTTCGAGTTCATAATTCCGAGAGCTGAATCATATAGCTTAATTTCAGTTTTCACAATTTCAATCAACAGAATTTGAGGTGTCAGACTCATCCTACAGATACAGCACAAATAAACATTTCTCATTAAAGTCAAACAAAATGGGCCACATATATATATATATATATATATATTATGTAAAGTGATTGCGTAGGTATGAAGTAAATATTACATTCAAGGTGTTTGTGTGTGTGTATGTATATATCAGGTTTCTGAAAGGTAAACCTATCAGTATTATACAGGGTTAAGTAAAGTAGCTTGGTATTTGGGGCTCCTAAATAGTTAGAACTAACTCTATTGAGGAAAACATTGCAGCATAATCATGACTAATAAAATTTTGTACCTGCATAATGAATGAAGACTACAAGTTTTCAAATGTTTTAACCGCAGGAAATGTTACCACCTTATGTAATTGTAAAGGTCGAAGTGATTCTGTTGAGTTTACACCCCAAGGCCAAGATTTGACTTCCTTTGGGTTTTTACCTTTGGGAATATTTTTAATCTTTGAAATTAAAATACAGAAAAACTTCAACTTGAGATAATTATTAAATCTTGAATAGATATATCTGGAAGTTTGTAACGAACGGGGTAGGTCTGTACCTGAAGAATCAGGAAGTATAGGGAATTTTTGGTGTCCAAAAAAAAGACACGAGAAATAGGAAATTTCACCATAATAAACTTTAAAAATACTTATATGTTTGTGAGTTTGGCACAATGCAAATTTAAAAAGTGTACCTTTTCAGAGTATAAGAAAAGAACTAAGGAAATGAGCAAGCAGATAAACACATTTCTAATATTAACCATCGTACAAATAAGTCTCTCCATGGAACATTGGGTTGCATTAATATACCCTAGCAGAAGCTGAAAATGCTATGAATGTACCTATTTATAAGGCAATAAAAGATTATGTCTATAGGTGACTTTTCTTATACACATTTAACATGCCGTACTACTTGTGGTACAAAGTATTGTTGACTTGGCAGACTTAGTATGTAAGTCTTGCACTCCTTATTAACTCTTACCGTACAGTCCTATCTGTAAACCACATGACTCAACATTGCATCCAACTTGTCCATAAGGACACGCAATTAGTCGATAGGAATATTTTTACCATCATTTTGTTTAAAGACTATGTAGAAATGTATGTTTAACTAAAATGAAAAACAGGAAAATTCTGCCAATGTAGTCTAGAAGAAAATAGTTGAGTGGATGTTTATAAGTGTCAGTGGAAGAGGGGAAGTGTTATCATAAAATAAACAAGAGACCCCCAAATGGCAAACTATTCATTTTCTTTTCTCTCTAAAGTTCTATTTTGTACATTGGTATCTGAGGGTTATAGTGCTTGATTGTCTCAAGTTAAGAGACTGCTTGTTTTGCAAAATAGTATTGAAAAGACAAATTTTGTTGTTGGCAATTTTGTTAACATACCTAATTTTATTTTATTTTAACTAAGAGAATAAAAGTTATATTTACAGTAACAGGTCAAATGTTTTAGATATTTTTGAGAAATATATAAAGATTTCAGAAATCTGATTAAAATTACTTAAAAAGTCCCTAATTCTTCTTTAAAAAACCAACACAATGAAATATTTTTTTCAATTACGATGGATTAAATATTAGTTCCAGTTTGTAAAAAATTAACTATAATGTATTTTGAGATTTGTAAAAAAAAAAACTTTCACAATATATTATTTCAATATCCTAGACTTTTTTTGAAGAATTTATTAGATAAATTCTAAGTTTGACAATACAATGCTATATATTTCCAGTAAAAATAATTAAATTCTGTTGTGTATTTAAATATTTTCAAAGGTTTTCCAACTATGAATAATTATTATTTAATTCTTTAGTCCAGTTTTAAAGGGATATTTTATAGAGATAAATTAAATACTAAAAATTTAATGGATAGAGAGTAACTACCTTAATTTGTTCTTTGATTGGAAGAAAGCCATCCCACGGAGATTTCTTTTCCACGTCTGAGGTTTGAAAACTTTGTGTTTCATAATATATTGTATCTTTAAAATCTCCCAACAAATTGGAATCCTTATAGAATTAAAAAACAACATACAATTATTATTACCAATTATACACGTCAATAATGCAAAGGCTATACCAATACACAAATATGTTTCAAGCTGCGTTTCTAGTTGACATGTTCTGCAAACAAGAAAAAGTTTCGTAAATCAGATTTCAAATGCTAGAATTTATGTAAAAGTCAAATTAATATTTGAAATAAAATGTCAAGTGATTCCTTGGGGAGCTGCTATTAAGACAACTTTTTTATGCCTAATATTTGTGACCTAGCTTTATTTAATATAGTGAAAAATATGTACTCTCTATTTACACATCTACGTTTGTGGTCATAGAAATAGTCAAAACTTGAATGTTAAACCTTTTATAAATGACAAACACATTTTCAAAATAGGTAGCATTTTATATTCTCGATGAGTATAATTTAATAATTATCAGCGAAATTTCTTAAAAGGGACAGCGTCAGATCACATGAATCAACATATGAGTATGTGAAAGCAGAAATAGTACAGTTGTCATATTTGTTTCTGCCTATGAAAATATAACTGCAGCTTAAAATATCCTTTACAAAAAGATGAGCCATGAAAATGCAACAATCAGCAGAGCATCAAACCCTCTACAGAGGTCAGCAAGAAACCCCGGCTCTATGAGAAACCTGTAGTGTAGTTCACTGTAACTGTAAACTCAACTCACAGGATAGCTTGGTGAAACTTTTCACTACACAAACTTATCCCGACATGTAGCAAACAATGCTAAAGAGGAAGTAGAGTATTAACCTTATGTGAAGTTAGAAACGATCATGGTATACGGATAAACACTTCGTTAACATCTATTTCAAAATAGTTCAATAGTTCATAGTTAAAAATAATGACTAAACAAGTGGATCGAACTGAGAACCTTTGGTTTAGCGCGAAAATGATCTTCGGGCTGTGTGCTTGTTCACTATCATCGGACTGTGTGCTTGTTCACTATCATCGGACTGAGTGCTTGTTCACTATCATCGGACTGAGTGCTTGTTCACTATCATCGGACTGTGTGCTAGTTCACTATCATCGGACTGAGTGCTTGTTCACTATCATCGGGTGTGACGCCCATATTGAGCGCAGGAAGCGTACCCGAATAACAACCATGAGGTCACAAGAGAAACATAGTTTTTATTTCAGTTGGTTAAATTACAATGATAGAGTTGATACAATAGTACATTAAGGCTTAATGAGCCTACGTTTAGCCTGGCAAAATATTGTCTGACAAAATATTGTCTAGATTCAAATTTACCACCCAGGGGCGCGCTTACGTCCATAAACACAAGATGGCTGACACATTTAGTTTTGAGTGCACATAGCATTAACTGGCGTAAAATTAAACATATAAGATAAAATGCCCATTAAATTTTGCTTAACAATCCAATTAATATATACATGACTTAGTGGCCGAATATTTTATACACAGATCCCAACAATGGCCATTGAGTGCTAACCCTAAGTAACGAATCATAACCTAATATTACACATAAGTTTTAGACGTGTACAATAAGTTCCGCAAACTCTCGTTGCGCCCATGATAACCTAATCAAACAATAGCACATAAAATACCCTCATAACTAAGTGAACTTATATCGTCTAAAAATACCCAAGATTATATTAAACGATCGCTAAGATACGCTAAGTTAAAGGCCCGGGCGCACCTACAGTTAAAAAGGCGTACTAAGTCTAACATGAATTCCCCTAGAAAATTATTATTATGAATCCGTGGTTCACCCACGTCAAACCAAATTAGAATCCCCATTCATAAGCATGAAAATATTAAAGAAGCTCCAAACCATAATTTTGAATAATATCCCTCCCCATATTTTAATCCAAACAGAATTTTGAATAATATCCCCAAATATTAGTTCTAAACCAGCGCCCTCACCTGGTAAGAGCCAGTGATACAATGAGTGACATTCAAAATAGCAACCGATGTTTTATAGCACAAACAGGTCATACACGTTCTCAGAAAAGAGGGGAAGAAAGGGGAATACACAGAACAAAAGGAAGGGTGAAGACTAGCGCTCTGGGCGTATCGCGGATAGCCCAGTAATTACTCGGCCAAACTCGAACATCCCAGAAGCGGATGTTAGCGAAGTCAGGTTGGGAACTAGTTTATTGCGGGCTGGGCCTGGATTTCCTGCGAGGTACTGATTTGGTTCGCGTCTCAGTCTTGTTTATCCAAGCCACGGGAGTGGATGTGTTGGTGCGTGCGTGTCCCATCCGACGGGGAGAGGTGTCGGTCTCGGAGCCTTGGTGAGTGTAGAGCCTCCATATTACCGGGTTGTTGGTTTTAGATGTTTGTTATTTGGAATATCGTTACACGGGCTGTGTGCTTGTTCACTATCATCGGGCTGTGAGCTATGTTGTACAGGAATCATCCAGTGCTCAGAGGAATTCTTTAATCATAGTTTAATTATTTTATCTGTTTTAGTTCACACTATTAAATAAATAAAAATTGAAACTATAAGCTAAATAATTAATCAACGGGAGAGCCAGGTTATTTACAGATTTTATATAAAAAAGGGTTTTTTTTAACAATAAATGCAATACCACTTTGGTACATAAGCTTATGTTTGTTTTATTCTTGTGAACAATTCAAAACATATCGGGCGTTTATGGCCTTTTTTTTAATTGACTTTCGTAGCTCTACCAATCTTATATATGATTTGTGATATTGATGGGGTTTTTTTTATTCAAAATAATACATTTTATGTTAAACTTACATTTACAAACTAATACGTTGAATCGATGTAATTACTTTTTACTGTTGCAATTAAGACATAAAAATAATAACTCACCAACGAAACATGAACCTGCTTCGGTGGCCGCATGGCCTAAGACGTCAATCCCGAAATACAAGTGACTACAGATCACAAGAGGTATCGTTGTTCAAATCACATTCGGATGCACTGGGATTGGTTATTTCCTAAATGGTTTCCGCCTCGACTAGAGCAAATAACGGTACACTTCTTCAAAACTAAGCCTCCTTCGTCCCTAATTCATTAGCGTTACTGGTACATATAACATATGAGTACAAGCCGAGTAAATAGACGCGGTTCTAAAAAATAAAATGATCATTATTCAATACACAAGTTGGTCAATATTTAAGTTTTTATGTTTCTGTTATTTCGCTGTATGCTGGATAATCAAAATTATAAAACTTATAAATATTGATATGGTGTAATTTGTGTACTTCTTAAGTGTGTAGTTGTAATAAATTGCAATAAAACAAATCAAACAATTTTATATGTTTTATTTTAAAGATGCTGTTCACATTTATTCTACTTTTTAAACAATAGGGAATGATGCGTAAGTACTTTATGCTATGATAAAAAAAAAACACTATACACACAAGGAAATTACAAATTCAATAGTACAATACAGCTATTATAGTCATTTGAAATTATTCTGTCACATCTTTTAGAAAAAACTCAATAAAATAAAAGTTGAAACGTAACCATACTAATAACACATGATTGTTCCATGATCCCGTACGATATGACGTTATCTTATACTATTTAAGTGAAATTGTTTATTTTCTGAATATTAATTGAGATACTAATTTATTAGGAAATGAGCCGGTAGGAAGGTTATTGGAAGGTTGAGTTAAGCTAGGTTGGAAAGTAGCCTTAACTTCATATTTGCACATTATTTAGCTTTAAAATATATATTATTTTATTTTTATATTTGACTTTTTCAGGTGAGTGAGTTACAGGGTGTATCTGTTCTCGTTCTAATTTTTATTATGTTTTAATTCAGGTCTAATACATCCTTTTGTGAGTTTGTTGGATGTAAAATCGTTAGTGAATGTGCAGGAGTGTTTAAGGTCGGAACAGAAAAGATGACCATTTTAAAGATTCAATCTGTTGAAAAAAGGCGATTGTGGCCGATGCAGAAGATTATCGAGCTTATCGAGATTATCAGCTCTACTACTATCCAAGTAACGCTTTGGTATTGATATTCGACGGATTTTTCATTAATATTAATTGTTCCTTCATCATTTTGTGGAGTTTGATTTTTAATTTTTCACTTAAGCAATGTTTCGTAATAGTTTTGAATTTGGTATCACGGTATTCACCGAATTTTTCTGGGTGTATTGATAGTATATATTTTGGTGATTTTTGGGGTTTATTGAGAGAAAAATACACCTAAAATGTATGGTTCTTAGGTTGAGTCCCCACAAAATACTATTATGATTTGTTTATGGTTTATGGCAAATATTCAAGAACAGTTTAATTTGTGTGTAGGAAACTAAACTATAAACGAATATAATGGAGAACTACTTTATTTATTTTGGTCAAAAAAAGTTTTTTTTTCTATAAAATTTACAAAAACACTAGCCTTAGCTCCCATTTACTTTCACTCCCTTATAGGCCTAAGATTTGATATCTCACCTCAGTTTTAATACCTGATTGTCCATACATATCAAATCCATCTTCATTCTGAGGTTCTGTCTTAATAAGTTCAACAATTTCCTGCTTCACGAGAGAAATATCACAAGTCTCCATTTTGAACACAGATCACAGATAGCACATATAGATATTAAACGGGAACATTAATTCATTCAAAGTTAAAATGTTGTCAAAACGTTTTCCTCTCAGGTGCTGCGACCTACAATTTATGTCAGTACTAGTAGATCTCTGACTCCGTGTGCAGTCATGGTGGATCCGTTTAGATTTAATTTGGCATTTATCATAATATTCAGTTTTATTATTTATATTTGTAATTAAGACCTAGAAATTTATTGACTCTGGGTATTTCACTTATAATAATAACCCACTGAAAAAATTAAACACATATAGTAGACCTATTTTATTGTAACAATAATGAGTATGCAGGTATATAAATGTATTAGTAAGACTATAGCTCAAACTAGACATTATTATTAATATTTTTAATATTATTAATATTATTACCATTATTCAGTTGGCGCCTGCCATGAGGGGACATGTTTTTGCTAAACTCCGCATGTGACCTCATTACGTGTGCTGATTGCTGTGTTCTGTGTGAGTTTGCCTTTCCTTAGGCCGGTTAAGTTGATTTATTCAATATGCCGGGCAATGACGACGGTTGTGTTAAATGCTCCCGTGTATTATTTGGCTGACAAAGATTCATTTAGTGTTCTGGCCCTTGTAAAGCGAGGTTTTGTCTTGACTGCCTCAAAATTAATTATGCAGAATATGAAGTTGTTGTGTGTTTTTTTTTTATGAAAAGTGGGGTTTCTACTTTCAAGTGTGACCCATGTTCAAAAAAGGCTAAAACTTCGTTTGGGGACGACACCCTAACAAAATCTACTTCCACACCCATTCTTCCAGCGTGGCCGCAGAAGCCACCTCAGGTAAAGAAATCTTTTGAGGAGCTACTCAAAGCTCCATAAGCTGCTCGGGAAGCAGTTACGATACAGCTGTTAAATTCTCTGATTAGCATGGTATACGATCTATTTACTCAGGTAAAAGATCTGAGCAACAATAATGCTGGGCTTATGTCCCAAATTTTGGAGCTTTTAACCTCCAGGTCCCCAGTTTTCTTGGTTTCAGAAGTGTTTTATTTAGTCACGTCCATCAGACGTGTGGTTATTGTCAGAAGTGAAAAAATTTAGGTGTGTGTGTGTGTGTGTGTGTGTGTGTGTGTGTGTGTGTGTGTGTGTGTGTGTGTGTGTGTGTGTGTGTG
>CABFVX010000308.1:295927-331536 GCA_902151425.1 Timema shepardi
TTTTAAGTAACTTTTCATATTTAAAATTATGGTTTGAATTAACGTAACATGAAGTAACTTTTTATTGGAATTTGAATTAGGATGACTTTAATCTTTTGTAACGTAAGTTCTGTTTGAACAGTTAAAGTTTTGTTTATTGATGGAACTGTGTGTCCCATATTCTCAGTCAGATCGGATAGTCCCGTGGGAGTTTGGCTTAGGTCTGGTAGTCAAACCCTCACGTTTTGTAAACACTGTTGTGTGGTCGTCAAATTTAAATTACTTTATATTTATGATATCGTTTTCTGTGAATTACTAAACCTTTGGAACCATATGAAGGAGCCCATTAGGCCCTTATATTTTTGTATCGCATTTAAATATATACGCTGTGGTATTGTCTCATATAGACTGGTCTATCAATATTATGATGGATTTCATGTTTCCTTTTGTTAGAACACTTGCGCAACTTTAATAATATAAAGTTGTTTACTTCGATTATAATTTCCAACAGAACTCATTATGATATAATGAGACCATATACTGTTAACTGCGCCTTGTCTTTCAATTGAATAAACTGCTCATTGTTGAATTTACATTTTTTATAATATCCATTTATCTTGTATGTTAAGTTCATCCTCTCCCTATTATTACTTTTATGGTCGGGTAGTATTAGGACTCAGAGAGGGTGCAACAGGTTGAGAAGATAAGACCAAATGAAGTTGATGAAGTGATATCAGCTGAAATCCCTTATGTACAAGTAGATCCAGGCTTGCATGAGGTAGTTATTAAAAACATGATTCATGGTCCCTGTGGAACACGTAATCAAAATTCACCGTGTATGGTGGATGGTAGATGATTGAAGCGTTATCCACGGGCATTAGTAGCAGAAACAATTACCGGAAATTATGGTTATCCACTGTATCGTCGCCGATCGACCACAGACAATGGAAGATCAACAATTGTCAAAGTAAATCAACAAGACATTGAAATTGATAATCTTTGGATTGTTCCATATTCACCGATCCTATCAAAGACTTTCAAGGCGCACATCAATGTTGAATCTTGCCATTCCATGAAATCTATCAAATACATTTCTAAATATGTAACCAAAGGAAGTGATATGGCTGTGATTGGAGTTGGTGCAGAGAATTCCAATGCCGAAGTTAACCAATACCAAATGGGCCGGTATGTTAGCAGTAATGAAGCAATTTAGCGCAAATTTTCTTTTCCCATTCATAAAAGACACCCCACTGTTGTTCACTTAGCCATATACCTAGAAAATGGTCAAAGAGGATATTTCACGGCACAGAACGCATTACAACAAGCTGTTCAACCACCATCTACAACCTTGACCAGTTTTTTTGAAATGTGTCAGAATGATTATTTCGCCCGAACACTGCTATACTCCAAAATGCCAAAATATTATACTTGGAATCAATCCTCAAAGAAATTTCAACGATGGAAATAAGGCAAACCAGTTCCAGGTTACCAGAATGTATATTCCACCGATGCAATAGGTCGAATTTATTCAGTCCATCCAAGCAAGATGGGTGTTTTTATTTGCCATTGCTATTAGTCAATGTTCGAGGCCCAACATCATTTCCAGTGGTCATAAAATGTTAACATTTGTTATCCAAATCTCTAGATCAATTTTCTTATGATTATAATACTTCTCTCCTCGAGGGGCTGGGAGAAAGTAAGAGGAAACAATTGTTACGAATCTACTGGATCCACTTTCAGTTTAGTTAAAAATCCATTGTAGGAGTAGGAGTCTTTTATGTTTACTCCACTAACACTTGGCTCTTATATTTGTTAAGCGTTAAAATTTATCACGACTGTGCGGAGTGTCACCCCTTGGTATAAGGTTTTAACATTGCCATTTTTTTTATGAGAGTTGCTTAATGGAGGAATCCTCGATTAATCCAAACAAATTTACGACTATATTACAATTATTAGCAGTGTAATAATAAGCTATTATTATTATTATATTGAGGACATTACCCATACAATGTGTGCACCTCAGAGAGGACTTTTTTATATTTAAATAGGCTTTAATGTCATTTTTCCATCTTGCTACCCACTCCATTAAATGATCATGCGACAACATTTGCAATTTAAACTATTAATTTGTTATGCTCTGACTAAAGAAATGCATACAGTTTGTAACCGCTAGAATCATCTACTACTATTAATTGTAGAAAATTCTGTATTATAATTTAACATGATTCACAAAACTAACACAAAGAGCTAACTGACCCATTATGGCCATCTATCTGCCATCAAATTATAGACAACTGATTCCCGATTATATCTCAAAATTAAATATCGATCTTAAGATCCAATAACTTTTATTTAACATCAAAATTTTTAGATAAAAACATATCCAGTGAGTCGCTCTTCTCGTACCCATAAATAAATAATATTGTAATAATAAATAATAATAGTAAAACCTATCAGTAATATTCTAAAAAATATTCACCATTCAATGTTAAGTCAAATAGACTGCCTAAAACTCCCTAATTATATTTCAGAGAACTATAATGTAACTTCTTGGATTTAATAAAAAGAGGGGAAGTTTGAATAAACTTTGCTGTTCATACTTTTTTTTTTTTGCGTCTGCTTTATTGAGTTCTTTGGTGAATTCAAGAAAATTAATTTTTCGAAGTATTTTTAGTGGTTACTTTTGGTAGCCGTGCCTATGTAATGGTTGTTCCTGGTCATGGCGGCGATTTCTTGTACATCGGAAAGGAAGAATATTTATTAATGCCGGACTTCACTTCCAAGTATTAAGGATATTAAAGGTGTTAAAATTAATTTGAATATTAATAACACACATCATATTGATAAATGAATTACATAACATTCTGTAGTTTTTATTATGTTTCTCTATAGGTTAAATAGTGTAGCTAAAAAAAACTATGTACCATATCTACATTAGCTTTGAGTAATTTTGGGGCTTAGTACGATTTGGCGGTTCCATTTTAAACCATTTATTTCATACATTATTAAAAAGATTCATATCAACTTTAAATTATTTTAAACATTAAAACACATAGAATCGATTTGAATTGAATTAAATTAAATTAAAAGAGAAAAAGTTCCATTCACATAAGCGGCGGATATCTTTCGGCCGTTCTAGGGCTGTATCCGAATAGTCTACTTATGTGGCGTCGCGTTGGCTCGTCGGGTTGATAGCTGCATTGGCAATCACGTGACCAAGTGTAGATCTGTTCGAATAGTCGCGGACTAGACCGATGCAGTTTTCTCGAGGTCTTGGTAACCATGGATACGAAAGCTATGAGCCATGCGGCGTTGGTGCGGTGTTTGACTGGCAATTGTTTTAGTATTATCATTTTGTCTGTTGAGCACCGACTTACACAAATTATTCGATAGGAAGCAGCACAAGTGTGTTGCCGTTCAAATAGTTTGATGCAGTCTTCACTATGAAAACCGCGAGAAGTGTAAAATTATCAAGACTGCATCAAGTCAAAGTGTACTTGACTATTCGGATACAGCCTAGAACTATTTGGATACATTACACTAAACCTCAAACATAATTTTTACCATCTTTACAAAGTTGTAAAAACCACCTATGACAACCACAATTAACTTTGTAATCGTGAATTTAACTTCAAACAATTAAATTCACTGCAGGTGATAAAAAGTATCTAGAACGACGAAATCATAGACTGAAGCACACTATTGATGACGTCAAAGAAATAACACAACTTCTTTAAGCCCTATATTAATTATTATGGCGCCTATCCAACCCAACTTAACCTTTCATGTGTAAATAAAGTAAATTTATAATAGTAGATGGGTGACCTGGTGGTCTAGGGGTAAGGTGTCAGACTTCTATGCTGGCGTCCGGAGTTCAATCCTCGGTCTCGGCACAGATTTATCTGATTACCTAACCCTTCCTTCACCTCTGACAAGACATCTTGTGAATGTGAGGTATGCCAGGTCTCCACCGTGGTTCGGATTCCACGTTAAACTGTAAGGTCCTCCATTTCATCTCACATTCACCCTACCATTGCACATTAGCGTAAGTGTGTATAACTCGAACAGGTAGTAAGATGCGGTGCTAATAATAATAATATAATAGTAGATAAAATAAACCATTCTATGTAATAATTAAACAAGAATTATAGTAGGGCCTCCATATCATACAATGAATGACATCATAGCCATTTTAGTGCCCACTGCACAAGATCACGAGTTAAATGCAAAGCATCATAGTTTGTCAATATTCACACTTCGAAAGTGATTTGGGCAATGTGTCGTCGAGTTTTATTCAGTTACAGTATTTAATTTGTAAAAAATTCTAAATCTTGGGGTCATTTGATTCTACATAATAAATTGAATAAAAATATCAACACATTTTATCTTTTCAGTGAAAAATAAGCCAAATCTGGGATGGTTAAGACATACTAGACTTAATTTTTGATTTTGTAGCAACTTATAAATAAAAATAGGCCCTATTTATATGTTTATAAAAATATAATAATATGATTGGTCAAGTCTTAGATAAAAAAAATGTAAGGTATAGGCTTAAATATGCATCTATACTTAAGAAAGTAAAATAAAAATGTTTTTTATTTATAGAATCAAGGAGAAAGTAACTTGAAAGTGCGAATTTCCCAGTACAGACACCATCATGTTGGTATACAATGTGGTAAGACAATCTCCGTCGCCTGCAGAAGAGGGACGTACAGGAGGACTTTACTTGACAGCCGATTGGTGGCTGCAAGCACCCTCCGGTTGGCTAGCACCTCAGTCGGTGATGAACCACACTTGGGGAACGTTGTCAGTGAAACAAGCTCGCTGTCGACTACACCCGACATCTCTTCTCCAGCCCTGAGCAACCTGCCCGACCTCCCCCCTATACCAGAGCCTCCACTTGTGTTAGATATGTCTGACGTGATTGTGCAAGTTGCTGGAGAACCCTCCTTCGCTAGTATGGGGCTTGGGGGCTGGACTCCGGTCGGGATTGTTCAGAACTGTATGGAGTACCTCCACATTGGCCTAGATCTGCCTTGGTGGGCGTCCATTGCTTTAGGTGTGTAGCGACTCTAGTCATTCGGGGTTTTTAATCATTAGGTACTACAGTAATAGCATGCTCCTTAAACACAAATAAATTTGTTAAAAAGATTACCTTATTGTAATCTTGGGACTAATTTTTGGGATGTATGATTTTTTTAAATAGGCCTACCCAGATTGGCAGTTACATTGTTTACACGAACTACATTTCTGGTAGAGGTGAAGAAGGGGGGAAATTAGGGCTGGAATTTGAGTTGAGTGGTTTTTCCTGGATGATTAGGCCTACCTTACTCCTTCCACTCAAATATAGGTACACTTCCTCTAAATTCTTTCGTCCCCATCCCTCTTCCATCCATAGTTAATGTATGATGATATCCACTTCGGTGGCGTAGTTGGCTAACGCGCTTGTCGTGTTGAGCTCGACTGCTGAGGACGGGGAGATCGAGGTTCGAATCTCGGTCGGGTGAACTGGGGGTGGTTTTCTCTTAATGGTTTTCCACTCTCCCTCCACGCAAATACAGGTTTACTTCCTCTAATTCAACCTTCCCAATTCCTAATCCATTATAGTAATTAGTACTTAAAGCGTATAACCCGAACGGGTAGTAAGACGCGGTGCTAAATAGTATTAATGTATGATGATAACTCAAATGGGTAGGCCTACCTATAATATGCAGGGGGGCAAGAAAGATAAAACTTTATCGTCCTCGGCAGTTTGAAGTATTGCTATCTCTACATTAACACCTTGCAGGCACGGTCGTGGTCAGAGTGATGATGTTTCCCCTCGTGATTGTGTCCCAGAGGAACGCAGCCAACATGAACAATAACCTCCCACAGCTTCAGATACTGCAGATGAAGATGACCGAAGCTAGACAGTCGGGCAACCAGCTCGAGGGTAAGTTACATGAACCACTGGTTAACACACTCGCAACAATGAAATAACCAACATGAGATTTGTAATTAAAAGTTCATCCAAGACAAATTATTCAAAATGAATGTAAATTCTTTGTAATCAGCTAATATGATAATATTAATTACTGTACTACGGTGACCTGGCGGTCTAGTGGTAAGGTGTCAGACTTCTATGCTGGCGTCCGGGGTTCAATCCTTGGTCTCGGCACAGATTTATCTGATTACCAAACCCTTCCTTCACCTCCGACAAGACATCTTGTGGATGTGGGGAACGCTAGGCCTCCACCGTGGTTCGGATCCCACGTTAAACTGTAGGTCCTCCATTTCATCTCACAATCACCCTACCATTACACATTAGATATAAGTGCGTATAACCCGAACGGGTAATTAGACGCGATGATAATAATAATATTAATTGCTGTACTAATTCATCTCTTCTTATTTTCAGCGGCACGTTATTCTCAAGAATTAGTCATTTTTATGAAAGAGAAAGGAGTGAATCCCTTAAAAAATATGTTGGTTCCTTTGGCACAGGTAAATCTAACATTTGAAACACTTTTGAATTAGGATCCTCTCTGAATTGTAGCGCTATGTAAATACTTTATATAATAAGGTTGGATAAGTTGGAGTTTTAAAGCTCTTCACCAAAATGTATATATGTAACGGTGAGAACCGGCACCCAATGCTGCTGGTCAGTCGAGCTTGGTACATTATCTTGTGTATTTTAGCTAAACCGATGCTAATATAATATATACATATCAAAATTTTACATTTCGAATTAAACTTGAATTTTTGCTTATCAACTCAAAATTGTTTCCTAAACGAATATCGTGCTTTGGAAAGTTCTAAAATCTAAAACAAATATTTTGTAATCTAGATTACGATTTGAAATTTCAAAGCTTGGCTCGGGCTTGATTGTTTGTGTGTCCAGGCTCCTCTGTTCATCTCGTTCTTCATGGGTCTGCGTGGTATGTCCAACGTACCAGTGGAGAGTATGCGTACCGGCGGTCTGTTCTGGTTCACCGACCTGACTGTGCCGGACCAGTACTACCTGTTGCCGCTCATAACGAGCGCCACATTGTACCTCACCATCGAGCTGGGCACAGACGGCGCGAGGTTGAGTTCCACCAACATGCAGACTATGCGCTATGTGTTGCGTGCACTGCCCCTGTGCATCCTACCCTTCATCATCAACTTTCCAGGGGTAATTTATACTTACTGGCGAAAACCATCACTTTGACATAATTGGGAAGGAAAATGTTTTCTGGGATTATAATAACTTTATAAGATGACATAAATACCATTTAAATATCCATATTGTAGGTGACCTGGCTGTCTAAGGGTAAGGTGTCAGACTTCTGTGCTGGAGGCCGGGGTTCAATCCTCGGTCCCGGCACAGATTTATCTGATTACCAAACCCATTCATCTCACAATCACCCTACCATTACACATTAGCGTAAGTGCGTACAACCTGAACGGGTAGTAAGACGCGGTGCTAATAGTAATAGTAAATATCCATATTGAACCTCATAGTGATTTGTAGTTTCACGCTCGTGTCAGGCTGGATTGCGGATGATTGAGAGATCTGAAAGTGATTTTTTCCTATATGATTTCTCCACCATCCTGCCACACAATTGCTGGTACATTTCCTCTGAAATTATACTTATTTCATTCCTGTTAATGACTTGTAGTTGAAAATATCTGCTTGGTGCAGATTCACTCGTATAATAGTTGTGTTTAGGTCGCTTGTTGCAAACAGTTCTATCTGTACTGGCTGTTTTTGTCGCTGTTGCACCGGTGGTAGAAATTAAATGTCTTTTCTGCTCGATCGTTCAAATTGGAGTGAATGTGGGAAGGTTTAGAACTGAAGAAGAAGGGGAATAAAAAGCACGCCATTTTCGAATTAGGCTTAACCTAAAATCTTGAATTGTTTTAATAAAATTGACTAATTTCAAGTTGATTACAAGAAAATGATCTTCCCTTAAATTGTTAGAATATAAAAATTCCAGAAAATAAATTCAATTAAAGTCTTAAGAGCTACTTTGTTGTATATAAACCTTCTTCACAATTATTTTTTTAACGCCTGTATGTTCAAATATAACCTTTTATTTAACTTACATTTGTTATTGAAAAAAAAGATGTGCATGATCTCAAAAAGGTGTGTATTGAAAGTTAAAAACCTAATTTACGAGACCTAATGCAAATAGTAGAATCCAGTATAGTAAAAATCAATTAAAAGCTACAATTTCTTTTTTTTTTTTTAATTCCCATCTGGTCATAACTTGCCAAACTCTACTCATCATAGGTGTAAAAGTGTTCCCAAAAGTCGACTCACAAAACTAGTGATTACACAAAAACATATTGATAACAGCACTTGTGCTTAGTAATACTTAACATGCTAACGAGACTTGGGTGTTTTAAGTTGAATACATAATTAGGATTGTGTTGTAATTGTTGTCAGGCTATCCTCTGCTACTGGGTGTCGACCAACTTCATCTCCTTGGGCCAGGTAGCATTCCTGCGGATCCCTGCGGTGAGGCAATATTTCAAGATTGAACCCTTAGTGACCCACACTGCAGATTCTCTGCCCGTTAAACCTAAAGGGTTTGTCACTGGGCTCAAAGATTGTAAGTCACTACCCATAGTACATATAGACTAGAGATTGTGTAGTTGAACTATTCTTAGGACAGTTAAATGAACTAGTTCAAAGTGAACTATGAGGTGACATAGGGGTGGATGAAGCTTCGAAAGATTCAAAACCGAATCAAATCTTTGTGAACTTCTTATTCTATTTGAACCTATGTTTGGCTTCAGCAGGTATGAGAAGCTTCATATGCTATTTGAAGTTTAGTGATTATATTACACTTATATTTTACATCACATAGAAGTTATGTTTAGTATTTATTTATATTTTATTATTTTAATATCAATTTCATTATTGTTTACTTAATTAAATATTTCTTATATTCATTCATTATTAATTTATGTAATTATCACATTTTTCTGTTTACCGCCTTTTATTACATTAATTATGTTTTTGTAAGGGTGGTACTATTGCTCTCTTCTATTTTCTACTCGCGTTTCTTATTTAGTTCGCCAAGTGTTTTCCTCAAAGGTGCACGTGCGTCTCCAACATTGAAATATTACAACCAAACAATTGTAAACTAAAACAACTTGTTTTAGTTTACAATTGTTTGGTTGTAATATTTCACTGTGAGCTTCATATCTATTAACGTACTTCGCAGCCTAGAATGGCTATAACTGAATTTTGGAGTATTTTAGATTTCACTATTTTTATTAGCAAAGTGAAGTTGAAGTTTTGAAGCTCCCACCCCTCCATTCAGTCTTGTTGTGTCCAAGTGGTTGAAGTTTTGAAGCTCCCACCCCTCCATTCAGTCAAGTGGTTGAAGGGCGTTTAGTTTGGGTTTGGTCTTTGGTGAGATTTTTTACTACACGAATATTAAAACTATATTTGCGCTACCTTGGTAAGAGACCCTCAAATCCTGTATATTTAAGAAAATTATAGAATCACAAATTATTATTTTTTAAATTTGCATTTGGAATTTGTTTTATTGTTCTAATACTGCTCATTGGTAGATCAGTCCCACGAATGAATGGATGTTAATATTTAGTTGCTCTTTCTATTTTTATTCTAATATGTTCTTATTTCCTCTTATCTTAATATTTTTATACAAAATTTTAATTCAGGATTCATAGGTAAAATAAATATACACATTCATAAATAGTGGGTTTAAGGTAACTCTTTTACTACCTCGGGTTAAATTACTGGTAATTTGTTTTGATATTGTGTTATAAAGTGTCTTTTAGATAAATCAGCTAGATAACTATAACTGGTGTCGATTGTGTGTTGTACCCAGCGTGGACCAACCTCAAGATCACAAAAGAGCTGGAGGAGAGACAGCGGGTGGACGAGTTAAAGTTCCAGAGGGCAGGGAGGGGCCCCATACAGAAGACGTACAAGTACGACCCTACCCAGCGTACCAGCTCCAAGGATCCTATCGTCACTGCCAAGAACAGGGACTGAGGACTAGGTGCACTTCAGGGTGTGCTCATTCACATTCTAGTTGAAGCGCCATTCTACAACTCACTACAACTGTTTGGTTAGGTTATACGCATTATGTACTAATTACACTCTGATATGGCTGTATTTGGAGGAAATGCACCTTCATTTGTGTGAAGGGGGGAAGTGAAACCATCTAGTAAAGGTCTGTGAGATCAATTTTTTTTATCATTCAAGTTGATCTTGAGCGAGCTTTTCATGAAACTTCGAGGCCCTTGTTTATCTGGAGTGTAGCTATTCAGTTGATGCCGACCTCCCACCAGATAGAAAGAGAAGTTAAACATTAATGATGTATGTAGTAGAATATTGCATTAAAGTGTACATGATACATTCTAGCACTGATCTAGTTGTGTTCTAACAGCCCTATGAAGAGAGGGCTCTATATAAACCTAATTCTATCCTCCAACCCGCCTCGGTGGCGTAGTTGGCTAACGCGCTTGTCGTGTTGAGCTCGACTGCCGAGGACGGGGAGATCGAGGTTCGAATATCGGTCGGGTGAAGTGAGGGTGGTTTTCCACTCTCCCTCCATGCAAATTCGGGTTCGCTTCCTCTAATTCAACCTTTCCAATTCCTAATTCATTAGAGTAATTAGTACTTAAAGCGTATAACCCAAACGGGTAGTAAGACGCGGTGCTAAATATTATTATTATCTATCCTCCAATCAACGCCATTTTACTTTGTTACTGACCTTGACATTCTAATAGGAAGCCACACAATACCTTTTTTTGTTGGGTTCTTCTCCCAATATTTCACAAACCACATCCAAACAAGTAGAGAGAAGGGTAGACAATGAGTCATTCATCAGACACACAACACAAGCTAAAGAAATAACTTGGAGCTCGAGATTTTGAGCTTGAGCTGGAGTATTTATTTATAAGCTCAGCATGAAGCTTGAGATATGAATACCCTCAAGAGCTCCATCATCTATGTAAAACCACCCTCAATACACTTTACTAGGATCTGAACCTTGACTTTCCCGTCACTTGCAAACTAAAAAGAGTCCGTTTGCCCGTTGATAAGGGTAACTATTTAGATACAATACACAAAGTATCAAGTGTTGTATTAGGAGACCCTCACTAGCGCATTATTTTCCTAAGCTTAACTTTCAACCCTTTATTAAGACCAGACCTTCTTTGTTGACCACATGGTCTGAGATGCTTCTCTAGCAATAGACTAGACTGCCGATAACTGGGAGATTGTGGTTCGATTACGGTCGGGTGTGCTGAGGGTAGTTTTTCCTAAAAGGGTTTCCTACTCTCTCGGTATGAGCGCAGGTACAATTGCTCTAAATTCAACTTTCCCAGCCTCTAACCAATTAGTATATTTAGTACATAATCTTATAATCTAAAAGGGTAGTATGAAGGCGATTGATCCAGAACGGATGAGAGCATTTTGCTATTGGTCCGCAGCGTTGTATATAGTGTGTCTAGTTTCTTCTGAACGTGTCTATACTTGTTTACTTTGGTTTCTGGTAACAGCCCAAAGGATCGACGTTAACATAAACATTGGATTTTATGTATACATGTCTTGTTGAATATTTAATATTAAAATCAATTTAAGTTATTTGTGTTTTTTTAATATTGAAGATGATGAAGTATGAAGGGGGAAATACTGCAAGGGAGATCAATAAAGAGATGGAGGAAGCAGATAAAAGAAGAATAGTGGAGACATTTTACTAAATTGACCCGGCCACAGGCTGGAAACAATTGATGACTGACCCGCCTCGGTGGCGTAGTTGGCTAACGCGCTAGTCGTGTTGAGCTCTACTGCTGAGGACGAGGAGATCGAGGTTCGAATCTCGGTCGGGTGAACTGGGGGTGGTTTTTCCTAAATGGTTTTCCACTCTCCCTCCACGCAAATGCGGGTTCACTTCCTCTAATTAAACCTTCCAATTCCTAATCTATTTGATTAATTAGTACTTAAAGTGTATAACCTGAACGGGTACTAAGACGCGATGCTAAATATTATTATTATTATTAATAATAATAATTTATGATTATGATGATGATTCAAAGGTATGGCCAAAATAGCCTATGAATTATCTTGAATTCAATTTTATATAAGTTTCCAAAAAAATTACACTACTCGACATTTTTAGCATCGCAGCTGCCATCATGATTTGTCAATCAAAAAAGACTATTTCTAAAAAGTCGAGGTAAGGATTTCTCTAATAGTTTATAGTAGTCTGTGAAGCTTTGATACTATCGATTCAAATTTTTTATTATTTGATAACTTGAATCAAATCAAACTAGAAAAAAAAATTGAAAAAGTTTTAGGCTGTAGCAAAAGCCCATAATTTGCCTAAAAAGATGTCAATATATTTTTAATAATTTCTCAAAGTAAATGCTTATTCAGGCTTCATATGAGTCCTGGAAAACCTGAAATTTTGAACTTTTTCCAGTACTGTAATTTCCAAGATATCTTAATTTGTCCTGGAATTTATATTAAGGACCTTGATCTATATTTTCCCCTACCCTCTTGCTGGACCTGTTGTGGCTTCAAATGCCTTATAATATAACTTATGACTAGGACACGCACAACATACAGTCGCCAGCCATTAATTTATCAATGTGAAAGGGTAAACCCAACTTTTCTATCAATTATACATTTTTCAACCATGCTGGAAATCGAACCCGGGACCCCTAGCTCAGTAGTCGGACATGCTATCGATTGAAATAAGGTGTTGGATCGTCAAAATAAATCAACCCCACGTGCCTTTCAAGCGATTGATCTCGTCAAAAAATTGTATCTTAGAAATCAAAGGTCACAAGGGGACCTGAAACCTTCCACCGTCCAAAGTATCTAGCAGTTATTCTGTACCTGTTCCAAAGCACTGTGATGATTTGGGATCTTAGATGAACACACCACTCACTATCCCAGAGACGCAGACAACCAAATACCTGTTTCCAGCTGGGAAAGCCTTCAGTCAAGTGAAATCAACTACACACCAAGTTATCTTTGTCTGCCAATCTACCATAATTATAGGTACACAATAATTATTAATCAGTAGGATTTATTATCCTTACCATTAGTTAATACAATATTCTTACCCAAGGACTATGATTTAGTGGTTTGAAGGTGGGAGATATTTTTTACTTAAATTCAAAATATAAAGAAATTTACCTAATTAATCTATAAACAAAATGCTGTAGACTCAAAACAATAATTTTGATTTATTTAAACAGTTTGTTTATTTTAATGTGTTTATTTTAATGTTGACTCAAAACTACATTAGAAAATAGAGACGGGCCGATATACATTGATAGAAGGGTAAGGCGTCAAAGTTCACAATTAAAACAATTAGTGTGTAGACTTTGGGTAAAAGAGAAACGAGGAAAGTGGAGGCCATGAGGAGCATGCTAGCTGTCAGCGGAAGAGTTAGGATTAAGACTGAAGATGTAAAGTCAAAAGTTGGGGTACAGAGGATACATGAGATGGTATGGACACGTAATAAGGATGGAAGGGGAGAGGATTCCAGGAAGATTTTAATGGATATGAAATATGTAGAAGAGATGGGAGGAACAGATAGCAGCAAGTGTATGAGAGGAGGAGAGTGGAGGAACAGAGGGAGATGGAGGCATACAGACCCGGTCACAGGCTGGAAACAGTTGATGATGATGATGATTGTAGGCTTTGCCCTTCTATCCTTCTTTCTATATCCAATATAATATTGCTGTTTGGTGCCATTTTTCCTTTGTTTACACTATATTCCTATTTGAAATCGGGTTTGTTTGTAATAATCAAGAGTTCTTTTTTTTTATATTAGGCTATCTTACACGAGCACGTTCTCAGATGCAAGATTATGATACTACCAGGATATGCATAAAAGTGTGGTTTTCTGTATTATTAATTTGGCATTAGTGAGACGGTTTCGCTTGTCTCGACTTCGCTGTTTTTTAGAGTAGTAAACCCCGCCGCAATGCGATGTCTGGTCCAAGTTGAGTTAGTTAGGTGTTTCACAGGGTCTGAGACAGACTCTAATGCTAACACCACCAGAATATTTATTGCATGTATATATATATATATATATATATATCAAACAATACATAAAATTAAAGTATTTTTAGTGAAAAACAACTTTGGATATTTTTACAATGAAAAAGCCCCAACATGGTTAATCTTCAAAACACAATTTGTTTGCTTAACATTACTTACAAAGCAAGGTTGCCTTGTGTTGCCAGTTTGTCCATCAGGTGTTGGGCGACTCGAGTTGCTTGGTAACATGGTGTCCTTTGCGTTCAAATAAATGCGGTAAGATCTACCATTGAAATTAAACTGTCGAGTATGAAAATCCCCCGTTGCAATAAATGCACTTAACATTTCAACAATTCTCTGCTGCTAACTCCAAACTTGGCATAGTGCTCATTAAAATAAGAGAATAATAAAATAATTTCCTCAATCTTGTAATAAGAAAGTAGAGAACTGTCGCAAGTAAATTCAACAAACAAAAGAGTGGAAATGTTGAAAGCAATGAATAGTTTTTAAAACTCGAACTGCCCCGCTATGCATTGGTTGATCACTTCCACAAGGTTGAGGTTTTCTAGTGCCGCTGCCACGCGCTCTTTGTCTGCGAGTTGTTTGTTAACCTCGCGCTCAGAGGCGTGCGTGCCGGGTGTTATCCTGACATTCACCTTGAACCTGGAGGGTAAGACGCGCAGTAGCTGCACGCGTATCGCCAGTCCAATCAGAGAGGCCATGCTGCAGTGAGGAATGGTGGGGGTGAACTGGACTGTGATGGTGTTGTGTTCATTGTCCACCTGGACACAAGGAGCAGCACTTGCTTTATCGGAATACAAAACGTCTAACAAGTATTCTAGCTGTCGGATAAGGTTCTTCCTATGAAAGTAGATGTAGTGACAGTTATAGCTGTCAGATAAGGCCCTGTGCTAAGATTTCTGCACTATTATTTCAACATTCCTTAATTTTATTGGTAAGTTAGCTTAACATTATTGTATTATTTCAAGGTTTTTCCCCCACAGAAATAAAGCTTGTACATACAAAATATATCCCCTTACCATGATTAGATTCTCTTCAACAACATTCAATTGCTCCAAGGTCAAAGGGTGTTCTGGATCATTTATTTCTCTTATCAGATCTGAAATAGGAGCCAGTGTAGGCAACAAGTTGGTCAAATAATTACATAAAGTAGTCTCAACATGGATATTCTAGATGTAGAATTACAATTTACATAAGTTACTATATAATTTAAGATGAACTTGAAGGAAATGCACCAACATTTGTTTGGAAAGTATTATGGCAAAACCCGCCTCGATGGCGTAGTTGGCTAACACGCTAGTAGTGTTGAGCTCGACCACAGAGGACAGGGAGATCGAGGTTCAAATCTCAGTCAGGTGAACTGGGGGTGATTTTTCCTAAATGTTTTTTCCACTCTCCCTCCACGCAAATGTGGTTTCACTTCCTCTAATTCAACCTTCCCAATTCCCAATCCATTAGCGTAATTAGTACTTAAAGTGTATAACCCGAACGGGTAGTAAGATGCGGTGCTAATAGTAATAATAACATTATGTAAATAGTTAAGTGGTTAAAATGTACCTGACAAGGTTTGCTGAAAACTGGAGAAATAATAGAGATGTTAAATAGCCAAGCTTTTGTTTTTATTAACTATGGTTATAGCTGGATCTAAATGTAATATTCTCTAAATTTAAAAATGACACCTGGACACGGGAATCGAACTCGGGACATGTAGCTAAATACATTGATGCTCTTACTACTGGTTTATCCGAGAGTCGTCCCGTGCTCATGGTCATTCTTCACTCACATTTTAAGGCAGAGTCTGTGATGAACGTGGGGGAAGTGTCAGCTACAAATGTGTGATAAATTAAGATCATGAGCTATCAGACAATGCAGCCACATCGACTCGGTAGTCGGCTTTTTTATGCCAATAGTACGAATGTGCATATCATGATAGATTAAATAGCCAAACTATTATATTTGTATCATTTTTCAATTTAGAAAATATTATATTTAGACACAAAGTTATAAGTGTAATTAATATATATAATAGCGTGGCTGTTTAATTTATAATGATATGCACATTTATACAGTTGTCAATGAACTATTGGCAGCATAAAGCCCTCACGAGTCGAGGGTGATTGAGTTATCTGAAAGGTTGTGATTCTTAATTGATCACTCACATGTAGCTGACGATTTCTACACGTCAATTACTGACACTCACCTAAAATATGAGTAAAGAATGACCCTGAACACAGGCAGATTCCTGGATAGCTAACTGGTCAAAACATTGGAATCTTTTTGTTCAATTTACATTGATCACATATTCTCAAAAAATCCTAATATAGGTAGGCCTACCAAACATAAACATTCTTGAAAGTTCATGTTCTAATATTTAAATAGGTATCATTAGTGTCACTGTGTAAATATGTTTTAAAACAAACCATGTACAGCCATCTCATGTTAGAATAAAATATCTAGAGGGCACTAGTCACCAGGCAATGCACTTTAAATTCCCTGACATTTTCCTGTTTACTATGACATCAAATAATTCCCTGACTTTTACAGGTTTTCCTTGTTTGTCACCATGTTTTTCAATTTAGAGAATATGAATTATGAGTGAACCATCAAGCCATTATTTGGTATGTCTTGAGGTCAAGTTTTAAGCACCAGGTACCTCACGAATTTGAGGCAAAATTACCCAAGTTTGTGTGCAGATAAAAAAATTATGTTAAGCCCACTCACCAAACACTTCTCTGGAATCAAATTCATCAACAACCGATTCATCTCTTTCTTTTTCATTTACTTGTCTCTCATCAGACTTTTTGTAGAGCTTGGGATTAATGTTTTGAAGTCCATCCAATCCACCCATTTTACTAGAATATCTTTTTATCTTCTGTTTCAAGTTTTATTTGAATCCTCAATTTGCCATTGGAGACAATTTTTTATTTTGTAGTATTTTTTATTTTACATCAATAATCTCTCGAAGATTTGTTTTTCTATTGATTCCTATAGTAGCCTAAATAAAAATAAAACTACATTGGTTTAATTATTTATGAGTAAAACAAACTTCACAATATCCTCAGATGAATCTATTCAATCTTTTCCAGTGTGCAAAGATCACATTACTCAAGAGCTTGTCTAGTCAATTTCAAAATATATGTAGTCACGATAGCCATTATGGTGTGAAATTTTCACTATATTTTCGTATTTTTCTTATCTTGACCAACAATAAATAAAACCAAGTGGCCACTATTTAAAAAATAAGTCACTTAGATAAATAATGCCTCTTATAATTAAAAACGCATAATCCTTTTATAGACAACGTACACATCTAAGTAATTTATTGTATTTTTAACCTATTCATGATATTTTGGATTAGATTCTTAGTTCAGGCTGGGTTTATATTATATTCATCCATAACGCATTATTAATCGTCGTAATAGCGAATAAAATAAGGCAGAAGTTGAAATATATTATTTTCAACGTTAGCGTTTATAATCGATACCTAATGCATAGTGAACAATGCAAAAAAATGTATTTAACTTTAACTTCTTATACGTTATGCATGGTGTGTAGTATAGATAGTCATTGGGCTTGAGACGTATCAGCCAATGAGAATGTGAGGAGAGGTAATAGCCAATTAAACGCTAGTATGCATGTTGGAAATGGCATTATGACATCAATTAACGGTTTTATATCTTGTACATATTTAAACACAAAGCCAAATTGTTCATGATTATTTTTTAATTATTTTAATTAATAGTACAGATCATATATGTATCATTTGTTAGGAAGAAATCAACAAAGAGAACAAAACATTAAAGAACATTTAG
Source organism: Timema shepardi (assembly GCA_902151425.1). Classification (NCBI taxonomy): domain Eukaryota; kingdom Metazoa; phylum Arthropoda; class Insecta; order Phasmatodea; family Timematidae; genus Timema; species Timema shepardi. The sequence continues at coordinate 313,745 of CABFVX010000308.1, forward strand.
AAGGCATTGCCCATCTTCTTGCAGTTCATGGCTCACCCCCTAAATGCTCCATTTAGTGGATGGAATTACTCAAGTCCCAACACTCCCCTCACTCGTTAGAGCCGAGGATATAGTCCAACAGCTTGACTCAAGATGTTGTGACTGGAGCTTTCCAAGCCCTTTGTAAAAATATCTTCTTCCATGGATTCAGAAGGCTTGTATGTCACAACAATGTCCCCATTTTGAACCTTCTCACGAATAAAGTTTTATTTTATACTTACATGCTTTGATCGGGAACTTATTATAGACTTCTTTGTCAAGTTTTGGGCAGACATGTTGTCATTGAAGATTTGGATGGCTTGTTGAGAAGATCCTACGTCGTTCAGCAGTTGCCTCAAATGCATTGCCTCCTTTGCCACTTCTGTTAAGGCCATGTACTCAGCTTCTTGAGTAGATAGAGCAATGGTTCTTTGTTTTCTGGATTCCCAGCTGATCATTGAACCAGCATACTTAAAACAGTACCCTCTGTAAGATAGTCTATCACTGGAGCATTATCCCCAATTTGCATCAGCATTTCCGGTCAATGGTTCTCCAGTCTTTTGGAAGATCATAAACAGTTCCTTGGTACCTTGAAGGTAACGAAGGACCCTTTTTGCCTCTGGCCAATGCTCCCTAAAAAAATTTATTACATTGAGTTAAGTATCTTACCGAATGTGAAATATCCTATCTTGTACCTGTTGCGAGATACATAAGGGCTCCAATCAGATTTTGGTATGGAAAATTTGGCAGGTTTTCTGTTGATGCCCTGGTAAACTTTAGTGCCGGAACCATTGGAGTCTTAACAGGATTACAGGTCTCCATATTAAATTTATGAAGGACCTCATCAAAGTATTTCTTCTGTGAGGCTGAAATTGTTCCATTTTTACAGTCGAATTCTATACCAAGACAATATTGGAGATTTCCCAAATTTCTCATTTCAAATTCTTTTAACAGCTTCTTCTTTATATGATTCAATTTTTCTTGACTATTTGATGCCATTATTACATCATCTACATAAATTGCAACGAGATTTTTTTTCTTTCGCTTTGATCATAATGTAGATGCAAGGATCAGCTTGTGAAGAGATGAATTCTAATTTACAAAGTATGGAATCTAATTTACAGAACCATTGACGTCCTACTCACTTTAGTCCGTACAACGCTTTCTTAAGACAACATCCCTTTTCACCATTTTGTTTGCGTAGCTCTTCAAGCATTTTCTTTACCTTTTTAAACATGGTGGAGTCTTCATTAGAACTTTCTTCAACCATGATGTTGCATAGGATTCTTTCTAGAAATTCTGGCTTTCGCATAATTAATTTTTCGTCTATATCCCCATCAAAGAAAGCTGTTGAGACATCAAGTTGATTTATTTTTATATTTTCTTCGACTGATACAGCAAGAAGAGTTCTGATAGAGCTTAATCTGGCGACTGGGGCATACATCTCTCCATAGTCGAGTCCTGGTCTTTGTGAGAATCCTCGAGCTACAAGACGGGCTTTTCCCCACTTAAGATCGCCATTTTGTTTATACTTATTTTTAGCACCATTTTGGAACTTATTACATTTGCTCCATTTGGTTTTGTCACTAATTTCCAAGTATAGTTCTGTTCAGTCTCAATTTGTCATCACTGTTTGGTTGTGCTGTTGAAATATTGGCAACAGTGTCAAGACTTAAACGGGGCCTTGTCCCTCCACTTTCAAAACACCAGTGCTTGTTTAGCTCGATTTGAGAATAGACGTACTCATTCAATTTGTCGCAAACAACTCGCAGTAGTACAGAATGAGACAACAATATTAGTTGTAATGGTAAACAATGTTACAATTAAACATTTTGGTCCTCCGGGCATGATATTGAGTCAGTTTTTTGTTTCGCCGCAACTCAAATAGCTAGTCATATTTGATTAAATATCGCAGTTCTATTCGGTGAATTGTGCCAGTGTGTGACTTGGGTGATTATTCTTCGCAATTTGGGTTGAACCCTCTTCTTTTCAAGAATTCGCATATCCTCACAATAGAGGCTTTGGACTAGGGCCGCGTTACCCTCTGGCAAGATAAGAGGTTTCGAAAATACCTTTTGACAACAAAGTACTTAGATCTTTAGATGTATTGTCAAGAAACAAGTATCTTCAAATAAGTGAGTCCAGTCCAATTTAATCCTTCCTGTAGCTATTGTCACTAACCTTCCTCTTTTCCTTTCATTATAGCACGTCTCTATTATTGTAGTTTTGCTTGTGTTTAAAAATTTTGTTATTTCAACATGGCTACGGATACTGATATAAAGGGACTTGTAGCAAGAAGGGGACAAGTCAAGGCTAGAGTCACAAGATTTATAGCATATTTTCAAGCATTTGATATTCAACAAGGTTCATTAATTCAATTAAAATTGCGACTATCAAAATTGGATCAGTGTTGGTCAGAATTCTATTCATTGCAATAACAAATAGAATTGGTCGATAACAGTGACTTACTTTTAAATGAACGTGAACATTTTTAGAACACTTATTTTGATTTAATGGCATCAGTTGAAGAATTTATTCAAACACACTCCCATAATACCAGTTCAAATACCACAACAAATTTACAAACAAATATGTCGGTCAAACTTCCAACTATAAATTTACCTTTTTTTAGTGGAAGTTACGAAGATTGGTTACCATTTTTTGAAGTGTTTAATTCACTCATACACAACAATAAGTCACTAACTAAAACACAGAAATTTCACTATCTTCGCTCGTCTTTGAAGGGCGACGCAACCTATGTCATTCATTCTCTTGAACTGACGTCAGCCAACTACACAGTAGCATGGAGTTTAGTACAAGAACGGTTCCAAAACAAGAAAATAATTGTTGAAAAACACGTCAAGGCTCTCTTTGACCTACCAAAGGTGGAGAGAGAATCACCTACTTCTTTGAGACAGTTATTAGATAGTACTTTAAGACACGTCAGAGCTCTCAAGGCATTAAATCAACCCACTGATAGCTGGGACACATTAGTGGTTCACTTACTTGGTTCCAAACTAGACACAACTACGTGTCGTGAATGGCAATGCATGGCATCATCAGATCAGCTACCAACATTGTCTGACCTTACACTCTTTTTACAGCGTAGGTGTCAGGTACTCGAAGCTATTTCAACTAATCGTCTTCAAACTAGCAAATCATAAACAACAATGAATACACATAAGCCGTTCGTGAAGGCGAGTTCAGGTTCCAAACCATTTGGAAACACACTTTTAGTGTCACAGTTTGCTGCATGTAATTTATGCAATGCTCAACATCCATTGTTTCATTGTGAACAGATTTTGAAAATGTATATTGAAGATGTGTTCAAGCAGGTCAAAAAACTTAATTTATGTCTGAACTGCCTCAAGCCACGGCATAAAGTAGGTCAATGCAAGTCAGGTTATTGTAAAATGTGTGACAAATCACACAATACTTTATTACATTTTCCTGAAAATGCAACAATGGATAGGAAATCACTATCTCTCAACAATGAAACTAATCAATGCATTGACCCAAACTTGCAGTCACAATCATCAGTGACTGTAGCTCATTCTTCAGGCACTGTCGAAAAAACCAAGTTAGGTGCTTCTCTCCACAGCGTTGATTGACATTTTAGGTGCTAAAGGGACTTGCAAAGCACTGTTGGACTCTGGATCTCAGTCAAACTTCATAACTGAGGAATTGTGTCAGCGATTGGGTCTTAAGCGAATCAAGGTTTTTACACATGTTATGGGTATAAATGCATCTACAAATGAATCTATATATAACGTCAACACATCCATCAAATCCAGATTCAATGCCTACAAATCAAATCTAGATTTCTTTGTTCTACCTAAAATTACGGATCAACTTCCAACCACACGTGTTGATCTTTCTTCTTGGACAATTCCATCAACAATTACTTTAGCAGATCCTAAATTCTATGAGCCATATAAAATCGATATTTTGCTTGGAGCTGAGATCTTTTGGGAGTTTGTTATCTTTAAAAGTTGAGAATTCCTGTACTGTCTCCATGAACTTACTATCAGTGATATGGTGAATTCCTCGCACTTTAATTCCCAACTCGTTGAACCAATTTCTCCCGAGGAGGCTTGGCCCATTTCCTTCCACTACTGTTACGGGCAGAGTAGCAGACCGACCATTGTATGTGGCCTCCACATTACACCTACCCAGGATACAAAGAGTCTGTTTAGTTCCCCAGGTGCAAAGCTGAATATCGGAACTCATAAGTTTTGGTTTAGAGGTCCATATTTTTTCATAGGTTACTGAGCTGATATCTGTCAGGGATGCTCCTGAATCGATCTCCATGTGATGTTTAGATCCATTTAACATCACATTTATGTGGAAGGGTGGGTTGTCTCTAGTTTCAGATCCCATAGAAAACAGCTGATATGCTATATCTACTTGTGATCTTGCAGGTTCCATGGGTGCTAAATGGTTTGTTTGTGGGTGTTGCACCCTTCGTTTGACATCATTTTGTCTCTTCGACCTACATGCTCTTTTTATGTGACCCAACGTCTTACAAAAACGACATATTGCATTCATCCATGAACATTCAGAGGTTAGATGCTCTTTATCACAACGATAATACCGTTGATCCTTTTGTTGACTTGGAGAAAATCTTTGTTGATTATTGGCACCTCTTTGTTGAGATTGGTGGTTTCTAGATAGCCTGTGTACTTCCATTGGGCCTGTTTTTTGGTCTTGGTACCCCACAGGTGTTGCGGAAGTTGGCCGCATCACACGTTGATGTTGTGCCACTGCTTCTCTACTTACTGCTATGGAAATTGCCTCATCTAATTTCATTTCATTTTTAGAAATCATTTCGCGCAGCACTGTCTCATCCGCGATCCCCTGCACTAAACGATCCCGCAACATCCGATTTGATAAATGTTCCAAACTTACAACTGTTGGCCATCTCTCTCAAAACGGCAACATATTCCACAATGGACTCTACGGGTCGCTGATCCCTTTTGCTGAAATTGAAACTTTGTACAATTTCACTGTGCTTTGGCGCAAAATGGCCGTTTAAGAATCTAACTAAATCACCAAATGATTTAGAATAGGGATCCTCTGGCGCAACTAACGCAGTTAAGCGATCAAATGTTTTATCCCCGATAACAATATAGACCGTTTCTTCTTATCGTTGATTATATCAGTAGTAATGAAAAAAACGTTGCAGCCTGTTGGCGTAGTTCGTCCACGTGTGTGGTTGGATAGTATCTAATTCTGTGAAACTTGATTTAAAAAAACGCTACCATTATGAGCACTTCGATGGTTTGGCCTATATCATGGGTTATGTATCAATCCCCTCGTCGCCAAACTGTTGTGTCCTTACGCATATTATATTTAGCACAAAGATAAAGTCTTAGAACGGAACATGTTGTCCATCACTTCCTGCTATGAATACTCTAGTCAGTTCAGTCCAGGTTGACCAACTTAACATATACACATCCCTGCTATAGAGTATATTACAAGAACTAATAATTATTTTGAAGAATTTGTTGAGTTAGATTTTTTTTTTTATGTTTTAGGCTTACGAAAACTATTGCCACTGATCTAATAGAGCTTATTAGAGATAGTTTTGAAAGATAACAATAATTGAGAGTCTAACTACTGGAGATATAAAACGAATAAATGAAAAATATATAAAGGCTTATGGTGATCGTTAGTATTAAACCGAATATTGATTAAATATTCTTTGATGATTGAATAGTTTGGCCAAGGGAATATAAGTAGGTCTAGCCTATATTTTGGCAGCCAATCATCTCAATTGAAAAATGGGTCTTTGAAATGCTTTATTTATTTAAATATTACGAAGTTATGTGGAAAAACAACTTTTACTCGCATATTTAATTCCTTTTTCGAGTACTCCATTAAGGTCTAGGCATATTTGTATCAAGTCCCTTAGCCTACAATTATTATTAAAGTTTCACTTGAAACCTGAACCTAGCTATTGAGGAATTATTTTTTTTTTCAAATCCAGCTGTGGAAGACTGGTGCTTATTTTAAAATAAATAAAGTAGGCCTAATGGCTTAGACAAATCAACACTAACAAATAAAATAACTATTCAGTAGAAAACATGTCATACTTGCTGACTGCTGTATTCTCCTTACATCTTGTCCACATACTGAGAACATGGGACATTTTAGCCAGCTCGGCCAGGAAAGAAATGGTTGGTTTGGACCCAGGAGGTCTGCACTATAAGAAATTAATATTATTACAAATAGCACATTGTGAGAATAACCAACTTTGATAGGTCATTGGGTTATTTCTAACGGTCCCCTGAAAAGTAGCTGATTACACAATGTCCCTATTATGTTACACCATAGTGAAACCTGTTGAGGTAAGATTGCCAGCTTTCAGAATAAATGAGGTGTACTTTACCAACAAAATACAATTAGGATAATTAGTTAATCTGATGACGTAACTACCAAAAACAATCATTAACAGATATTAGCAAATAATTCTTTCTCAAACATTTTATAAATCTTGAAAAGTAGAGCTCTTCGATATCATGCGCCTGACCTATTCTGGTGAAGGAAGATTACACTATAAATGTGATAACAAGTAAATTAGAGGGTTAATATAAAACAAAAAAGTTTTATTGAAATATTTAAATGTACAATGAGCAGAGAAATAAAAATGTTCATAGTCAACAGAGCATTTTTATCCTTAAATTAAGAAGTTAGAATACAGATACAAGTTTACAAGAGTTCCATTATTTATTTTATGTATATACATATTTATTTTAAAAATTCAAAAAAATTCATTTAGCCTCCAACTTTAAAATGTTCATAAATTTATATACATTTTAACAAGTCCAATGTCCATTTATTAGTAAAAACAATAGATGCAAGGATATTCTTATTTTGCGAAGTAAAAGGTTTCATTTGTTTACGAAATAAAACAGATGTTTGGAGGAATGTTTTCATAGTTCAGCCCCCTTTATCACTCTGCAATATTGAATCTTGGTTTTTGATAATGTACATTTTCTCCCATTCCGTCTTCAAAGGCTTCGTTTTCATTTTATTATGTTCAATAAACTTGTGAAAAATATGTTTCTTTTCAAAGGGTTTAGCTTAAACTCAGTTTTATGATTTGTTAATTTTTCAGAAACTTTTTATTTGCTAAAAATTGGCTCATGAAATTCATAGCTCAGTATTATATTTACAGTAGCCCCATGGCTTCTTTGGTGCTGACTGACAGCTTACAGCTGACTTCTGATAGCTTTGAAAAGTTACTAGGCCAAATTATGTATCCCTACGCCAAACCATATGATCTGCAAAAACATTTGTTTAGTAGCTTTAACTTCTGACAGTCAAAATTTAGGTATATACATAAATGTTGACAGTCAGAAGTCAGCTGTGAGCTGTCAGTCAGCACCAAAGAAGCCATGGGGCTACTATATATGCTCTAAAATTCCCTCCCACAAGGTTAAATTCCTGGAATTTTCTCTCGAGGAGGAATGGGGTTGGGTACCATACCCCCGGCAGATGGGACTCCAATCCGCCCTCCACCTAGAAAACCCACATGGGTGCCCTTGCATGTACCCCTTTATTCCTACGCCTCTGAAAATAAACACTTCAAAGGTGGTGCACTAATATTTGTGTTGTTGTTTTTAGCACTGCATCTTAATAACTGTTCGGGTTATACACTTAATACAAGTTAATTCACGAAACAGCTACATAAAAGTATTTTAAGATTTATTAAAATTTAAACTAACCTACCTAAGTTTTATTTATGTTCTAGCTAAGATTTAAAACTTATACTCTTATTAATTTTTCATGTCTAAAAATATGTTTTAAGAACATTACTATTGAGCCTAGATGAGAATTCTAACTCACCAATCTATACAACAATGGATGGCCAATAAAAGGCAGTTTAACATCGCAGTTTTCTTGTAGCAAGATGAAAAGAGAAAACAAACTATACTAAAACTATTTTACTATCACAAAGAAAGTGGGGTTGTCTTTACAGTTTATGTGGAGGAAGATTCTTGATTAAATATAGATCAAGATAAATACAATAAAATGTATATGAGTGTCAAACATAAATTATTTAGCTGGTCATCAATTCAATAATACCAGGACAGTCTTGTAAATAATATACCCCAGATTATACTCCATTCACGGTAGGAATTACTCTCTGAAAGGTCTTTTTTCCTACCAATATCCTACTATATAGTAGATTTATGGTAGGGAAAAAGGCCTTTCAGAAGTCAATTCCTACGGTGAATGGAATATATTTTTGTCAGCGTCTTACAAAACTGTTTGGCTTAAGGCAAGTAAATTTAATCCAGGGTAAAGAACTAAATATCTGTCCTAATCTCCCTGTCATCAATTGATTATATTATTTTTATTAGTTGATTGATCATTCATAGAAGTGTGTAAGGTAGTGCTACTTCTTTATGAATTTCTATCTTAAAACATGTTAACCATTATACATAAAAATACAAACATCCAGTTAAAATAATGGAAACCCCAGGATAAAACAAATTTAGAATTTGAACACATATTTTATTAGTTTTGAATATATTTTAAGGATTTGGGGGTGTCCGTGTCTCCCTCTAGGTAAATCAAAAGACTTACTTTATTAGAATTCTAGACCAAACACTTTCCTCCCAATTAGATACTTGTTTGTAGAAATAATCTCAAATTTATTAAAAGTATTTTGGTACAATCTGTTAACTTTCTAAAGCTTGTTACAAGGTTACAAGTTAAAAGTCAACTCAAATCAGCTTCAGTTTACCGAAGAAGTTAAAGTTAAAGGGTAAAAATAGTTTTGTTTTTAATAAGTACTTATTTTATTTAGAAACTAAATTTCCATCCGATTGAAAATAATTTATTTAAATAAATAATAAAGGATGTCTGCGATAAGACGTGATCAACACAATTTGATTACGGTTCTACTACAAGCTACTAAAACTGTTTATATTATTTAATTTCATAGCCACCTTCAAAATTGTCCCAGCAAGGAAACAAAATATAAAAAACTAAATTTATGAACATACACTGTCTAAATTCATGTTTTGTTCTGGTAAACATTAATAACATGTCACTATATCAGTACAAGTGGTATTTTATATAATATATCTAACATGTGAATAAAATGCTAAACAGCTAAAAACAGAGCATGTCTTCTCTAAGTCAAGGTTTTCATCGCATTAAAGCAATTCCATTTTTTATTTTTTTATTTTGTTCAACTGGTGGCATAAATGGGTCAGAAAACACACACACTCAAAAACAGTTTTACAATGTAATATAAATTCCAACGGCAAAATAAATTGAACGATCCAATATTATTATATTATAAAATTTCACATTTTTTTTAGGACAAAAGTATTTATCTGCTCTCTCACATTCATACGTTTTGCGATTTGTGCAATATCATAAGAAAATGTAGTATTAGTATCTACATAAATATATTACATAGTGAAGTAATATGTTTATATTTTGTGCTTCTTTGCATAATATATATTTTATATAATTGCATAAATTTGGATTCATGTAGATTTAGAACTATTTCATTTAAAAACCTTTCTCAACATATGATCTACTTCGTTCATTTTGAACAAACAAAGAAAAGGAAACTATCCCTTCCTGTTTGTTATTCTTCACAATATCTTTTATTTTGTAAACCCTGCTTCATTCACAGAAAACTATTTCCAAGAAGCGAAGTATTGTGACTTTAACCCCGACTACTAAACAGAGAGCTGGGAGGGGTTTTGTTTGCATAATATGAGGGACACATTCTGTTTTTTTGGGATGTGTTAAGAAGGCCATTGTCTTTAAGAAGATGCATGTTTCCGGGCGACTTTTTGGTCGAATAAATGTTTACAGTACATACCGTATGGCACTAGAGCCGTGACTTGGGAACAAACTTTGTTCAAGTGTTTAGTAAAAATAAATGCTCACATATCTTACAAAAATGTACTTTTATGGCAAACATCAAAATATAAAGAAGGTTTAAGTAATAAAACAATAGTCTGTACAGTTCTTCTTCTTATTATTATTATTATCACCGCGTCTTACTACCCGTTCGGGTTATACGCACTTACTCTAATGTGTAATGGTAGGGTGATTGTGAGATGAAATGGAGGACCTACAGTTTAACGTGGGATCCGAACCACGGTGGAGGCCTGGCATTCCCCACATTCACAAGATGTCTTGTCAGATGTGAAGGAAGGGTTTGGTAATCAGATAAATCTTTGCCGGGACCGAGTATTGAACCCCGGCCGCCAGCATAGAAGTCTGGCACCTTACCCCTAGACCGCCAGGTCACCGAACAGTTCTTAAAGTATTAATGGGGAAAAGAGAACAAAATGGATCCTTCCGGTTTCAAAGTTTTTACAGTTTTCCTCTGAACATTTACATAAACTTGTACACAGTGTTTCACAATTTTCTTCAACTGCACGATTTGGCAATACATCAAGTTTTGCATTTACACGGTTTAACGTCAGCTGGAACTGGTTCTTTGGTCATGAGCTCGGGATACAGGATAACATTTTCCTTAAGCTCATATCCAAACGTTTCAAAATTTAAGCGCTCAAATAAAGGCAAGTATGCTTTTATCCAAATATAAGTTTGCCCAAAATCTTTCAGACAACGCAAATATAATGCGTCAGAAGTGCAGAGTACTTGTGATAAGTTGATGCTAAGGCCAATGGCTTGAGAAATCTAACCTCATCTGCTGAAATGCTTTGTTTGCATATATTATTATTATTATTAGCACCGCGTCTTACTACCCGTTCGGGTTATATGCACTTACACTAATGTGTAATGGTAGGGTGATTGTGAGAGGAAATTAAGGACCTACAGTTTAACGAGGAATCCGAACCACGGTGGAGGCCTGGCATTCCCCACATTCACAAGATGTCTTGTCAGAGGTGAAGGAAGGGTTTGGTAATCAGATAAATCTGTGCCGGGACCAAGGATTGAACCCCGGCCACCAGCACAGAAGTCTGACACCTTACCCCTAGACCACCAGGTCACCAGTAGTCACCTTTGCATAGCCTCCTCATTTTGAGTTGTTCCAATAAAACCACCCATTACAGCTGGAGAGCGTATCTGAGAATGTTCTAATGCCAAATCGCATTCCACAGAATTAAATACTCCAGCTGTTTGTTTCACAGAAATAATATCTCTTTTCAATTCATCGATAAGTTTAGATGGCCTCTCAGCAGCGCTTTGAATAGTCGTAAAAGTGTTCGGCTTTGGCTCTTACACTAGATCTTCAGAAGTGTCACAAAATAAAGAACACTTGACACTACGTTTTCTTTTTTGGCTAATAGCTTCTATATACATCTTACTAAAATAAGCCAAGCCTTTTCCTGTGTTTTTCCTTTATGTTATACCTTTTACATGTTCCTATTGATGTGTTCTATCATTCTTTACCATTTTCCTTTTTCTCCTCTTTTGTGTTTTTTTTTTGTTTTCTCTTTTAGGAAGCTGCGTTGCGCGTTTCACACTCTTCCCTGATGAGTTCCGATAGAATGAAACCTAGGTCGGGGGATTGGGCGGTGACGATCAATTTTCTTTAAGAGGCAACCATTACCATTTTGTCCATTGGCAGCAGTGTAAAGTGTGAACTGTGTTCTTCTTTTCATTGTAAGGTCCATGTTGTGTTCTGTCCCTCTTTTATATGTTTCTATCCACCTTTCCTGTACCTTCTTCCCAATATAATACAATAAAATAAGCCAATGAAATACTCACAGCAATTAATGCGCGTTGGCTTGGTGGTAACACTATAGAGCGATTGAGAAGTGCTTGCTCTTGAACTCCCTACAAAATTTAGCTAGTGTGGATAGGGAAGAGAGTGGGCAGGGAAGGGGGGAGGATGAACTGACCACTTACCTAGCTGGCAAATGAACTTCCATTAAAAATATCATCCCGGGTGGACAGATCTGAAAAGAAACTGTGTCCCTCATATTTTGCAAACAAAATCCCTACTAGCACCTGCACTATACCCACAAATCACAAAATGTGTGAATGTGAACCTACAATAACTTTAATCTGTAATCTTACACCACCATTTATTAGATTATTTTTTGACATAAACAAAAGGAGATTTATAAAAAAAAACTGAAATATTTTAAGACAACAAAAAGCCAAATATATGCAACAATGTCTAATTGTTCAAATTACAAGAGTTTATTAATTTTATAGGATGTATTAATTGAAAGAGTGAAACTTACATGTTGATAATATTAAATTATTAGTTAATTAAATATTCAAATATTTTTAAAATACCTATTTACTATCTATTAAATATTGCTTAAAGTTTTAAAAATATTTCTACTGTAATAAGTATATGTTAATGTTTGGATATGTAAATATTGTATTGCCGATCAATGATTAATATTTTGAGGATACTTAAAACTACATTAAACTGTTTAAAAACTTAATACATTTACATTCCCAAAACTAACCTCTGACAAAATATAAATATCAAAAATCCCTGAAGGTTTTAAAACAATAAATTGGAGATGAAAGTTATATTTAAAGTTTTGAGCTGTGAGACAGAAAACCGTAATGTGACCATGTTATGTCAAAAATAATATTTAAATAATTCTTAGATTAATTCACAGTGTGGTAGTTAAACATTATGAAAAAATAAAATTGTATTAAATAATATTTTTCATTTTGTACTGCACTACATTGGAAAATGTGATTTTTTTTTTAAATGATTTGTATCCATCTTTAAAACATTTGTGAAGAAATAGATTTTAAATGACAGTAGAAATTAACACCAGGGCCACCTCGAGCATTATTTTGAGCCCAGGCGAACTTTTAAGCGCCCCTTCCTCTTTAACGTCCTATAAACTTATTATTATTAGCACCGCGTCTTACTACCCGTTCGGGTTATACGCACTAATGCTAATGTGTAATGATAGGGTGATTGTGAGATGAAATGGAGGACCTACAGTTTAACGTGGAATCCGAACCACGGTGGAGACCTTGCATTCCTCACATTCACAAGATGTCTTGTCAGGGGTGAAGGAAGGGTTTGGTAATCAGATAAATCTTTGCCGCAACCGAGGATTGAACCCCGGCCGCCANCAGATAAATCTTTGCCGCAACCGAGGATTGAACCCCGGCCGCCAGCACAGAAGTCTGACACCTTACCCCTAGACCGCCAGGTCACCGACCCTATAAACTTGAAAGGAACCCAATACAAGATGGATGAATTTCTTATGTTCATGCACACTGGGTCTAATAAAGACACAAGTCATAATAAACGGCAAAGAAAATTAGTACAATATCAAATATAGCTGATTAATGTATGCATTTTTTAAAAGATTATTATTTGTAGTTTTTTTAAGACGACATTGGTGAAGTGGCGCCCCGGGCAGTCGCCCACCCCCCTCGCCCCTTGAGGCGGCCCTGATTAGCACACATGATGTAATCATTTGATGAAGAAATTATGTTTTATCTGAATTCTCTAACATATTATATTTTTGTTCATTTTCAAATAAACATTATTTTAATAAACTCTCCCCAAAAATACATTTACATGAAATATGAATCTAATTACAAAAACATTAACACAATAATTAGTAACATGTTTGTGAGCATGTTCTCATCACAAATCGTGTACAACTCTTCCAACAAGTCACAACCATGGCAAGCGTTCTCACGTCTTATTAACTTATATTTACACTAACAATTCATTGTTTCACAAAATATAACATTAAATTATCTATAGTATTTACACTAATCATATATTTCCTGCCTAACAACTATCGTTGGTGCAATTCTTTGTATCACTCCCCTAAGCATTGGCAATAAATATCACACAAGAAAAATAGTTTAAAGTTGTACACAAAAGAGTTAATCAAACATGAATCATATTTCAAATCAAACACTAAAACGAATAACTGCCTGATGACTTAGAAATTCATGATCACAATAATTATGTGTAAATGTGTAAGTGACAATAAGATGGAAGTGTGAAGAAATGAGATGTGTATTTAAATGATTTAGACATCATTCTTTGGCTAGCTCACTCTTACAACAATCATTTAAATACAGAACAATGTCACGTTCAGTTCAGAGCTTACGCCTGTCACTTTTCCACAACCGCTGTTATTTGCACATTAATGCAACTTTTAGCCTAAATATGTTGTTTATCAAATATTTTTGAACACTTTATAAAAAAAAATTAAAACAAAATAACATTCCCAAAGTTGTTTTGGAAGATGTTTCCAAATTTTACTTTGAATATGTTAACACAGTTTAGTTCTAAACCTATTAATATAATAGATGCAAAAATTGTTGTTGGCAACAATGTAAACAAAATTATAAATAAGGGGGTGCGAAGTTCACTTTTTCAATTCAAAATACCCTGATCCTAAATAATATATTATTGAAGGTGAATCGAAATTTAATGTAATTTTTTTGTTAATTGTTTTATGCTCGAAAGAATATCACATAGTTATTTGTATTACTTTATGTGCTGAATCATTAAGTTTTATTGCAAACATTTTTGTAATATTCAATTGTAATCTAATAATTCAAGTTTATTTATTTTACAACATGTAATTCAACTGTGAGATTTTTCATTCAAATATTAAATTGTAATTTATTTAAGAGTTTATAATGGACCTAATTGAATATTATGTGTTTTAGCTTTTAAAGTGAAAGTGAAGTGTAAGCTGATATTTATTTTGAAGACAGTCGAAGTTTTGAATCTATACGCGCCCCTATGAATCAAAATTTTTTATTTTAAATAAACTTTTTTTTCTTTAGTTTCCCTTAAAGGAATTGTTCAAGGTGTTAAAAATATTACCAAATTTTACACAAGTAAATATTTACTAATATATGAGAGCTAGATTATAATGACTTAAATTTAATATGTAGCATATACAATTCTGATAATTTTGACTAAATTATGGTTTGGAATAGTTCAAGATATCAATAAGCTTTCCTAAAACTAAATAATATTAAAATAATGATTGCTAAAAGTTTAAATGCATATGACTCAATTTTAACAAAAACTCAACCGCCTGTAAATGAAAGTTTAGTAACAAAATAATGTATAGCAATTCTAAACAAACAAAGCTCTCACTTTCTTTAGGACTCACTGCTCGGTAGACTTCGTGTATGGTAAGGACGTACAAAGTTATGTCCAATAATGTCGCCATCAATACGTGTTGTTTGTTGTTACCAATGTCCAAACCATCGATATATTCTAGTAGTTTGGTTTAGTTTTTCCAATAGTTCCGCCAGCCGCATATGATGTTATTATGTATGTAGGTATGTTGTGTACTACTTACAGGAGCACAATCATTTTGAATTTCCCTTGAAATTATGTTCATTATATTTCAATTATATTTTTTGTCAAAGCGTTCACGGGCTGGTTAAACACATTCCGCGGGCTCTAGTTTTAAGGAACCCTGGTTTAGAGCAATCAACAGGACGACTCAAGAAGTAGCCATAATCTTTGTTTAGAACTACTCTCAATGAAGGAAACAACATTATTCGAAATCACATCTCGCACTATCTCTGAGTTATCTACACAAATAGCAGAGAGCTCACATCTCACAGTTTTAAAAAATATGAATCTTCATTTTACCCACAAATTATAATCTCAAACTCAAATCTGAATTTTGAAAAAACAAGGCAAATATTAAAATTCAACTTGACATTAATTTTTTAGTTGGCGTAATAAATTAAAATAGTGTTTCAATGCTAACTATGTTTGTCCCAGTACATTCAGTTGAGTGGTTTGAGGTCTTGTTAAGTGTTTTATATAGTTATTGGTGTGTTAAAACAAAACGCCTAAAGGATTCCAGAATTAGAGGCTCCCATCCCTAATGTTATACTAACCTGTGGAAAACAGGAAGACAATAATACCAACCGATGATAAAGGGAGGAATGTGTACCAACTACACAACCAACCCTGTTGTGACTTATTTTATGAAACATTTTCAAAAAAAAGATGAGCTGCACTGAGTACTTGTGTGTAGCCATTAATTTTAGACTACACAGATCTTTATTCTAATCTCACTCCGTGATCAACAGATAGATATAAGCCCACAAGTGCCCACCGTACTGTAAACCATATTGCCCTCTTCCTTAAAACTATCAGTAAAATGCAGCTTTAGGGATATATATATTAAGAAGGCTAATTATTTGTATTACTTATATTGACAATACTTGTGATAAAGTATTTTATGGGGCCGATTACAAGTCTACTAGATCCAGGTTCAATGCCTAACAACATGTAATAGTGTGTTCGATTAAGTTTATCATCTCAGGTTAGTTTGATTTAAAAGTGTTTTTTGCTATAGTTGTGTTTAGGAACTATATGTTAACTAATTTTATAATTCTATTTTTAATAGTAATTTCTAGTAATAATAATAAATTTTTTTTCAAGTTATACCTATTTTCAATTTCCAAGAAACATTTTGTTATATATGAGGTACACGAAATCATACTAAGATGTAATGCAAACTTTTTGTCAGGTCTGCAACCTCAACTACGTTAATTTCAAGTTGAGCTCAATGGAGCTTCTCAATAAAATTGAATTCAATAATCATTTTTTAAATTAGCTTTTTCAATAAAAATAACATGGCTACTGACAGTTGAAAAATAAATAAGATATATATATATATATTTTACAATAGCATTGGTATTTTTAGAATGTAAATAACATTTTTCAACTGCACCTTTCAAAAGCAACTCCCGGACAAATATAGAGAAGGGTACACCATTAGTTATCACCAGATAGATTACAGCACAGGAATAGTTCTACACGACGAACTAGAATATGACAAGTGTTGGTTCAAACTCAATCATCAATAGGAGGCTTTAACTCAAATACTCGCAGAGCCCTACCTCATGTTAGAGACCAGTGGCGGCTCGAAGCTAAAATTAGCGGGGGTGCTGCTCCAAAAATCTTTTAGCCTTTGTTTTAAAATTGTGTAAAAGTAAAAAAACATGTATAAAAAGAAAATGTAGTCAGGAACTTGATAAAAACCTTAAAAACATTTTTTTATTTACTTTAACTTAAATTGTTACAGTTCAAGCGTGATCTATTCATTTAAAAATGAAATCCATTCTTCTTGTTTTAATTTGCGCAAAAGGTTCAACAAATTTTTCCTTGATGTCTGGATGACAATTGAGGAAATGTTCCTCGATTGAAAGTACTGCAAAGGCATTTAGTCTTTCCGAATCCATAGTGCTTCTTAATAAAGTTTTTATTCTTTTCAATGTTGAAAAGCAGCGCTCTGCCTCTGACGTAGTCATTGGAATTGTCAAGAGGATATTTATCAGTTTCGTAATTTCACTAAAAATATCATGTAGATTATTTTCCAAGATAAATTTCAGCAGCTCAATTAATTTGCAATATTCATGAATATCAGTCCTACAATAGAATATTTTTAGTTCAGTTTCAAGCTTTTCTTTGTCAATCATGGGATAAGCTTCAGTGGTCAGTACTATCTCCATTGTGGGATGTTCATTCTTAAATCTAGTGAAGATATTCTTGTTGAATAGATTAGTAGCTACTAAGTGTTTAGTGGAAGAATATATGTCCATTATATCAACACATACATAGTAACATACTTCCTTAGTTACAGTCACAGAACTTATTTTTGGGGATGCAAGGCCATGGTTAGTTTTCTGTTAAATAAAAGAACAAAGAAAATGAATCATTTAGAATAGCTGGAAGCAGAATAATAATCTAATTCTACACTCTTCTACACTTTTATCACATTCAAGAATATGATACACGGTTTTTAAGCACAACACACGCTGAGTAAAAA
>CABFVX010000309.1:0-32149 GCA_902151425.1 Timema shepardi
TCCTTATTTTCCAAGATTTGTAATGGGATTCATGGAAGAGTAGATACATCTCACCTTTAGTTGAAGAACCAGCATTTTAAAAACATTATAATTACTGTAGATGACAAGATGAATAACAATACAATACCTGTTGGCATATAACTGGATTTTGATGTGGCCTCTTCTTCGTCGGCTTCTTCAGGGACTACAGATGTGTATAGTGGTTCGGAAAACTGGGGCCCAATGGTGCCAACACTGGAAAAACACTTCAACGTTTAGTAATCAACAGTATACAGTTAATTTCATCGTCAAGAAACATGGCTCTTTATTTACATACTAAAACTTTACACACACATATTTATGTGCGAAAAATTAAATAAAATCAATCAAGGGTGTGCAAAAAATTTCACAAACTTTAACTCGGCTTTGAAAATTTACTGGGTTCAATTTTGCTTCAGAAAAGAAAAGTGGCCTCGACATTTATGTGGCTTCACCAATAAAAATATTAAACATTAAAAAATACTAGGCAGGATTGTTTATATTCCGATGGATGTGGATATTTTCTATAAAGTTTTGAGCGGGGAAACAAAGCCCGCTTAGTGTTACAGCAGGTATTGTTGAGTCATCGGTGCCTTCTGTAAAATGTCATAGAAGGCAAGGAAGGTTGAAGGAAAGAGGAGTGTTTAAATATTGGATGACTCGAAGAATATTGTTCTTTTTGAGTATGGGGCAGGCGGATTTCACTAGAAAGGCAGTGGATGGCTAGGAATTGGTTGTTTAGTTAAGTTTTAAATTAATGGTATAGGATTCTGAAATTATGTCGGGATTAAACCACAATTTGTAGTATTAAAGCTCTAAAACAAATTCCAATTCAAAATTTTGAAAAAAAAGTATAAATTTTCATATTTTGAATTTGATATTTTCTCAAATTCTTGAATTTCGACTATCAAGATATATATATATATACATCTGAATTTCTAAAATAAGAAGGGAAATCTCCCAGGTGTGCGGCATCCATCATTATTTCAGCGTTTTGATAATGCGCAGTAGTACAAATAGTCGACATGTTATGAAACATGACCCCCAATCAAAATCTAGCCAAGTTAACATAACAACTCCTTACCTGGAAGAGTGTGAGGTCGTGTTCCCAGAGTTGCGAAGAAAGAACACTTTCTCGGCGGTAGGGTTTGGCCAAGACAAGATCCCCTTCTTATCTGCACAACTCAGGGCCTGACGATCCAACAGACATACTGATTTAAACTATTTTAACAACAAGCAGTCACCTGCTCCAGTGGCCTATCTTCCTGTCATCGGCAGTCTAGTCTACCGTGAGAGTAGTGTCTTAGACTATGCGACCAGTAAAACGGGTAATCTGGATGTTATTTGTGAAATTAGCAGGTGGCATATGATCTTTTCATTGTAAAAAATTTAATTCTATAATAATTACAAATATATTTTATTTTATTTTTAATTTATGAACATATTTTTTATAGGTTCTATTTAGGTAATTTTTTAAATTTTGAATTTAAATTTTTTTTGGATCCTTTGAATATCCTTAAAGATCCAAAGAATCCATCGTTAGTAATTCCATTATTAGGTGCATTTAGGTGAAAACTTTACAAAGTAAATAAACAAAATGGTGCAAAAGGAAATGAACACCAGCATGCTGGCTCAGGACTATTTTTTTGTATCACTTATAAAGCGTGATAGGTTGAGAAGGCAGAGAGGAATGTGAAGGGGTTCCCAAAAGCTTCCACTTACAGTGACTGAACCAAGGACGTGAAGAAGGTTCACCGAGCGGGAAGGGATCTCTCCCCGACCTTGTAACAATTCGACAAAGTTGTTCCAAACATCTCGGAACTTAATTTCAGGAACGGAAATTTTGGATTCTGCCAAGTCAGTTTCTTCGAATGGATCGACGACATTCTGAAAGTCACAAGATTGCTATTTTTAGCTTTTGTAAAAATCTCTTGAAGGAACACTTTGTTTCACTCTTTATAACATTTTTCAGTTCGAAGGCTTGTATGCATGGTTTAATTCAGCTGACTGGTGTTTTTTCACTTTTTTTTTCAAAAAATCATAACATAATTTATTCTTATCTCCACATATGAGTATACAACATGAAATTAAAGCTTGAAACTTGTTCTTTTAAAATCACATATTCAATAATGAAACTTACTTACTAAATTTTCCAAAAACACTATAGATTTCTTAACCATTTTTCAGATTTTGAAAAAAATGTTTATTTGTAAAATATAATTATAAAATCATAAAATTTTGTTATTAATATAAAATTATCGAGCACATCACGATTCACATTCATATTTATTGTATCACGTTGTATTTATTGTGTATGAATGAATGGCTGCAGTCAACCTTAACGAACCTATCAATATTTATAAAAATTAAATATCAATAAAATTGTTGAAATAAACAAATACAAAAACTACGCTACCAGCGCAAGCATCTAGGGAATGGATAAATGAATTGAAATCAAAGGGAAAGTTCCGCCCATATACCATAAGAGTGCCGTCTGGCAAACTAAAATCTCGCGCCCGCTTCACGTACAAGAATAGACAGGAAAGTGTTAGGATTAGACTAAGTCTACCCTGAACGTTCTACTTTGACCAATTACGCTATGGCTCTATCTTGTAAGCTACACCATAGTGAAGAAAAGCACAGTAAACTTATTAGCTTATAGGGTAAATGGAGTGTAAGTGTACATTAAATAATATAGAAAAGAGGAATAAGAACCAATAACAGGAATAGACCTAATGTACTTTTACTTATAATTAAATGAATAATTTAATTCACACTTCTGTTAGTGAACCATGAAGAAAATCGGTCGTTACCACCCAATCCTTTGAATTAAGTTTGGTTCCATGTGAATTCAGAAATAAGCGTGTACAAATTATGCCTTGTAAAAAATATATATAGTCCAATTTTCTTGGGAAGATAGAAAAGTTACTGAATCTCTTTTTATGTTATAATAGGTAAAATTATGTGATCTGTAGCTGTCATTTTTGGTAGATAGTAACAATACTGATCAAATATCACTAAAAATATTATAAAATGTTATCAATGTTGACCTAAGAAAAGAATATTAAAAAAAAATATTTCTTGCTACCAAAGCCCTGAAAATCTAGTAACGCCGGTGATCGAACCCTGGACCGCTGGGTATTTAACCAGGGATTCTTAACCACTAGACCATAGAGGTGGTCATATATGCCTCAGTGTGTGTACTTCAAAAATTGAAAAGAGGTTTTCCTTAAATATACATATTAGGGCTCTGCGAGTACTCAGATTTAGATCTTCAAGCCGAGCTCGTCCTTTAAACTCGAGACCAAGATAGAAAGTTTTGTAGGCTCGTCATTTTCGAGCTTTCATTTGATGTACTTAATAATCAATTTTTAACAAATATATACTCTTAACATTTTTAAATTATGAATATATTCAAACTCAACTCAAGCTCGAGAGCTTTTAGAAATACTCGACACGAATAAAAAAACAAGCTCGCAGACCCTTAATACATATATATTATATACTATTATATTTGATAGTAATCCCTCCAGACTCTTCACTCTCTAGGCTATGTTATTACCTGAACATGCATAGGCACATGAATGAGAGCTTGAAGTCGAGCCATTCCGAGTGAATCCAGGACAAGCCAAGCCGCGGGGAAGGTGATGGGTAGGAGAGGGAGAGAGACTGACACCGGCTGCAACAGGAACACTTCGGTCCAGTGGCCCAGCCACTGACGTAGGTATATAAACTTCAGGAGATTCACAAACAGCACAGATACCTGCACAGAAGAAACCAGCATCGGTTTTCAATTATCACACTTAACGCTGAACCAGGCAGTTGTGGTTCTACTAGGGGTGCATGAAGCTGTGAAAACTCGCACTTCGTTTCAAATAATTGCCAGCTTCGACTTTGATTGAAAAGTAAAATTCTAGATTTGACAATTTTGAAGCTTTGCCAATAAAAATATGTAAAGTTTAATACACATTTATGTAATTTTTTATTTTGTGCTGTTATTTAAGGAGGTTTTACACCAAAGTATCAGGAGGCAGCATGTAGTGTGAGACATGTTGGCTCCTGTTGCCTATCGGAGAACAGAGTTCTTTGCACGTTACTAAGCATCTACACCAAAGCAACAAAATTGCCTTCATTTTCAGTAACCAGTTTGCTTCGAAGATCTCATCGAGAATGAACGCGGCCGCAGACCTTCTATTCTTGCCGAACAGGTGACGCAATGTAGAATATTAATAGGGTGGGGGAATAGACACCTTTATGTATGACAAAATCTATTCCAAAAAGATTTATCTGAGCAAATAAATATATTTGTAGATCTAGAATTTTACAAAAATGAGTGCTACTGATTTTAACCATATCTTGAGCTAAGTACCTATATTATTTTTAAAAAAAGGTACCAACTATTAGGGCTTCTTAATTGGCAAATGTCTAATTGTAGTTTAAGTTTGACCTTTATATTCGTGTTAGAATTGGGTACAATTTTTTTTATTTTACTCTTTAAATTTAGGCCGTTACATTTATAGTTCTCCCACAATTTTTGGAAAATATCCACCTTCTTTCTGTGGTTTTTAGAATCAGCTGATTGGTTATCCCAAAGTATTTCATTACTGCTATTCATGCCAATGAAATTCACAGTTTTAAGATTTATTCTGAAACACTGAAACTATGCGATTCAAACAATAAGAAACACAAAATAGCGGCACAGAATATAGCCAACAATACGCCAAATCACCAGGTGTTGTTGCCTTTCTTCACATTGTTTGTGGGAAGGGAAGAAAACACGCTGCTTTTTTAACAAGGTCCATATGGCAGATGAAACAGGAAGTGACATTCGCAAATAATACATGTTGCCTCCTATTGCCTTGGTGTAAATCCGCCTTTACGTTACAAATTAATGTTCACATGAAAAAAATCTAGATTAATTAAATTTCTTGGTATGGATAGTAACTTAATTTATCATTTTAAGATTAATTATGTTGACAATATGGTATTTTATAAATTATATTTGATACCCAAAGATATACAACTATGACCCTCATCTGTGGCCACATGGTCTAAGGCGTTATTCCCACAATAGACTAGAGACTGCTAATGATAGTAAGATCAAGGTTCGAATCTTGGTCGAGTGTATTGAGGGTGGTTTTTACAAAATGGTTTTCCGCTCTCTTTCTCTCTCTCTCTCTCTCTCTCTCCATACAAATGCAGATATACTTCCTTTAAATATAATCTTTCTCATCCCTAAGTCCATTAGCATAATTAGTACATAGGCGTATAACCCGAACAAGTAGTAAGACATGGTGATAAGAAAATAAATAATTATTTTATATATATGCAACCAATAATATGTTTATTTCAACATTAAACATTTTGTTTACATACTCAAACTTCGATTCAGCTTCAGGAGTAAATAATATTATTTGATTCAGATTCACCTTGAATTGAAATAGTGGACTTCACACACCTCTATATTATATCCTCGACCAGATTTGATGAGAGAGCTTTTCCTTCATGTTTAATTTACTACCCTATCTTTCGGTGAATAAATGGTGTATGGTGTTTCCTCACACCTTTACTTCACAATATCACTAACATATTCTTAACAGTGCTACCAAGTCACTCATTTTCAAGGTAACTCAACAGTGTTGCCAAGTCACGCTACAGAGAAAGAAACCAGTATTTGTCACAAGCAACATCGCAACTAAGGGATGTTCAAGTAGTGTTATCATACTAGTTTTTGACGTGACATCAGATATGGACAGCTCGGACAGTGAACAAAAGTAAAGGAACCCATGCGCTGGAGTGCAAAGTGTCTGGAACAATTTGAAGCTACTGCATCATTGGGCAAGGGGACTAAACGTCGAACTTGTCAGGTTTACCGGTGATGGGGATATTTAGGTTTGAAGCCTAACTGAGTCTACTGATGGCGGTTTAACCTAAATGGTGTTGCACTCTCCTTCCCCACAAATGTGGTTACATTTTCTCTAAATTTTACAATCCTAATTTCTACCACATAGTGTAATTAAATGTGAACAATCCAAATAAGTAATAAGCCGAAGCGCAAAAAAACAAAATTAAAAACTTACCACAGTGACAGGAAGGGCGAGCTGCTCAATGCAGGTGATGATGAGAAGGTGACGTAGTCTGTTGTAATAGGTGACAGGCCGGTCTAAGAACTGCTCAAGGGCCAAACGAAGGTTGACAAGGTATGGTGTCTCCTGAAGAACATACTTTTTGTTGGGGTAGGGCACACGTGCTGTGGGGGCGCTGAACAGCTCATGGGCCATCTGAGCTGGGGGGATGTACGTCTCCTGGCTTCGAAGTGGGGGACCGTCTTTCTCCTGGAACATGTATCACTGTGAGTTCCAAAATGTCTTTATCATTGAGATTTTATTTTGTACATAGAACCCAATAAGTTACACACTCAAATCAGAAATGGCCTGTAACAAAAAATTGTTGTGGGGGTGCTGTCGTGACTCCGCATTTAGCCCTAGCTATCGTATATGTTAATAAAATCATCATTAACATCACATCATCTTCAACCGTCTTCAGCCTGTAACCAGGCCAGTTTATTAAAATGCCTCCATCTTCCATTATTCTTATACAATCACTTGTACAATTGCTGTTATCTGCCACTCCCATATCTTTCTTGGTCTCCCTTGCAGTCTTATTTCTACATAATTCACCTCCATCAATTTCTTTGGTGTAAAAATTAGCACTCCAAATTAAATTAAGTCAACACATATCTACCTTTAAATCATATAACTGATGTGATATGAGTGTAAGGCTATATCGGTCAATTAAGAGTTTCATTTTTATGTTTACATATCAAACGAAAGTATTGTGATCGTGGAAAAAAATCAATCTAGAGAATTTGAGAGATTTTTACATCTTACATATGTGAACACAAACCCATAAAAATGAATTTTACTATTCTGTCCGTCATTCTGTCCCTGGCCAGAGATACAACCAGTTTTGATGGATTTTGTTCAAACTTGATATTTATAATTCATAACATTATAATTGGCACCCAACGTGGGGCAAATATCAATTAAAAATTCTGTAACGTATTAATTGGCACTTGATCATGGGGCCATAAAAAACAATTATCTCATAATAATAGCGTATCACTTTAATTAGTGCTTGATCATGGGGCAATTATCAACTATTTAAACGGTATCACTTCAATCGGCAGCCATTGCCAACGTGTTTGGTATTAATTGGCACCCTAGGCGGACCGATTAATTCAGTTTCACTTGACTCTTCAATTAGGATTAGTTTACTAATGAGTTAGTTTTTTGAATTACAAATTTTTTGAAAATAGCTCTAACGATTTTGTTTATAATGCATATTTAGGATTTGTTTGATATGAAAAATAGCACTATATAATTGGGTTTTGGGCAAAAACTTGTTAAAAGGTGGTTTACTGACTAGTGATTTTTCAAAGACGTGAGATATTTAAAAAAATGACCTTAACAATTTGGTTCCAAATGATATCTCAGGAGTGTTTTAAATGACCAATTTATCCTGTATACTTGATTCTGGGTAAAAATTTGATAAAGAGTCGTAATACTGAGGAGTCATCATTATCAATATTATTTATTGTTCCAGCAAGCTGAGTAAAATAAGTGCATTTCTTCCATTTCTTTCTATCTAGATACATTTCTTTGTCATTTATGGTCCTCCAGTCGCTCATCATTTGGATGTCTTCCTTTACAGCGTCCATCAATTTTATTCTCGGTCTTTTCCTGATTGCCAAACTATCTACTTAAGGGGTGATTTTTAAAAATTCGTATTATTTTAACAAATGGCTTTAACAATTTTGCTTAGAATGTATATCTGGGGAGTATTTGATATGAACATGATAAATAAAGTTGTATAATTGTTTTGGGAGGGTAATTTGGTTATGAGTAGTTTACAGAGGACTTTTTTTTAAATATGTATATTTAAAAAAATATTGCAATAGCGATTTGGTTTCAAAATTAATATCAAGAGATTCTTATACATATTAATAGTAATGTAGCTTTATTTATATCAAATAAATAAATTTAAGGGTAGTTTATTTACTAAAAAAATTATAGAAAATTTGCTTGAAGATTGAATTCAAAATGAAAATATGTGAAATTTTTTATTATAAATAGAGTTTATGTGGAATAGAGCACTAGGCTAAATCATGGTTTAAATTAGGAGGGATAGCCAGCACACTTACCTAGGTGACACTGGAGTAGAAATTGTTGAGATAGAACACTAAAAAAACACATAAACACATTTTTAAGACCAAGCTTTCACTGTTGCAGACAGCTACATCAGGTCAAGAGAATACACTGATGCTTTTGGTTGAACTGTAAAGTTGACTGTCCACAGCTGATTGTTTTTCAGTTATGACATCACTGTATAGATAGCAGCACTATGATGTCATAACTTAAAAACAGTCAGCAGTGGACAGTCAACCTTACAGTTCAACCAAAAGCATCAGTCTATTCTCTTGACCTGATGAAGCTGTCTGTGACAGTGAAAGCTTGTCCTTAAAAATGTGTGTGTTTTTTTAGTGTTATATCTAAATAATTTCTACTCCAGGATCACCTAGGTAAGTGTGCTGGCTATCCCTCCTAATTTAAACCACTTTCATTATAAATAATAATTATGTTTCTATTTTTACAAATAACAAATAATTTTAGGGTAATTTAAAAATAATTTATTTATGAAAATTTGAATATAGTTAAATATATTTGAACATACAAGTGATTATTGTGATTAACAAGGAAATATGTTTGTTTTTATGATTAAAACTTATTTAAGGGTAGTTTTCGAAAAATAAATTTTTGAAACTTTTCTTCAAAGCTATAATACACAATATGAGAAAGTATGTGGCATTGTGTCATCCCATTTATTTATGTGGTCGTCATATTTATGATTACTTACAGCAAATTTCTAAAATATTATGAA
Source organism: Timema shepardi (assembly GCA_902151425.1). NCBI lineage: Eukaryota > Metazoa > Arthropoda > Insecta > Phasmatodea > Timematidae > Timema > Timema shepardi. The sequence continues at coordinate 8,959 of CABFVX010000309.1, forward strand.
TAATAAATATACTTTCTCAGATATAAGGCTCCCGGCTTCAGAAATGTAATATTTAAAACATATTTCAATACAAATCTGCATCAGTATGCACACAGGCTAAGGTGTTAATCTTGTCTAATTTGATTTGCTGGTGACAAGGAGTACCTAAATAATTTGAATATTAGCTGGGTTTACTAAGTGTTTATAAATAAATTATTTTCCATTCTCCTTCTATGAAAATGTTGTAAAATTTCCCCTAAATTCTACCTTACTCATTTCTACTTCATTAGTGTGTGAATAGTCCAGTTGAGTAGTAGGATTTATTGTTTATTTTGTAAAGATGGTTGAATATTTTATTTGTTTTTGTTGATGATAAAATATAAATTACCTCTAATGGGATGCAGTTTCCAGGGACAGTCTGTCCTGGTCTGATGACTATGACATCACCAGTCACAAGAAGGGCCCATGGCAGGTTGATGATCTTGCCATCCCTATAAGTCCACTGCAAGGTGATGCAGGGTGCGTGCGGGGAAAAAAGGTGGGGGTAGTTCTCGGCTGACCATTCACATCTGCTCCTCGCCTCTGAACCAACAATCATTTTTAATTTTAATAGGAGTTTACAAAGTCCACTTTTTTTTTTAATTCAAAGCGAAGCTAAATAGTATCATGAAATAGCCCCAAGTTGAAGTGAAATTTATAAAATTTGTCAGTTTTAAAATAACAATCTGAACATGCACGCAGTGATGCAAACACGTGAAGTGAAAATGTACACGGTCAAATAGCCACCGGAAGAATGCAATGTTTCTTCACTGATAAAGGCATTTATCATGGAAATTGTCATTTATCACTTTAAATCGCGAATATAAAACCACTTGAAAATTCAACCAAACCACATGAAACGTGAACAGTAAAAAAAATCAATTTTGGTGACTTTTAATTTAATCGCCTTTATTGCTAAAATGGAAAAACAGTGTCTCTATTAATTGGTAATTTACTTTGTGTGTGTGTGTGTGTGTGTGTGTGTGTGTGTCATCAGTCTCTCGGCTGGTTTGAACGCAATCCTCCATTCCTTCTTATCCTGTGACAATCTCTTCATCTTTACACATCTGTTACAGCCCAAATCCTCAATTTATCTGCTTCACATACACTAATCTTTGCCTTTCCCTGCAATTATTCTCTTAACACAGCTGCATAAAATCACAAAAATTTAACATAAATATATATTTTAATCTACCATGTTTTTTTAAAAAAATTGGACAAAGTTTTGTAATTATAAGATAATTTTTTTCCATCAAAGCAAAGATTTTGGAACATCACGTAACCCTAAATCTTACTAATTAATGTTTTGCAAGTATGGATCCAAAAGAAAATTAAAACCATCAGGTCTAAGAAGATAAAATAAGTGTGTAATTTAAGTAGGGGTGTACAAATCTCACTTTTTTTTTAAAATAGCCTTCAACAATTACAGAACATGGTATATAATATATATTTATGTTCAATATTTGCAATCAGAGCTGTTATTCACATTACAACTAACCTAAATGTGAAAATTCAATTACCTTTTGTAAAATAGCTTTTATTAAAAATTATGAAAGCTGAAAAAAAAATTTACAGTAAAATATGTTGTAAATTATGTTTGTAGTCTCCAACCTGTGCATGGGTGGGGCAGAAGAGGGGGTTTAAACATTCATGGTGAATCCCTCACCAGATCGAGTAGTGGGCTCCAAAATCAGAACTAAGAAGGCTCAAGTATGATTTAAATAGGAAATAACTTTTTTGGCGCTCATAAAAGTGTTTTTTTAATCTTCATATGTCAAGTCATGTGATCTGAAATTGTCTTTTTTTCATTGATAATATCAATACCTATAAAATAATACTAATAATAAAGTAGGATGTTATCAAATTTTTATTTGTTTGTTTTTTATTTATTTAAGGTATTTAACATGCTCTTTCTAAGCCAATTGATTATATCAACAAACGACTTATAAGCTCTAAATCTATAACAGACTTAATTCATCACTATGAAAGTGGAAACCTCAAAACTTCACCTCACATAAATTAGGCTGTATATTGAATGTTATTACTAGTATCGTTCATATCTCTACCACTTACATATTCGTCAGAGCCGTTATTGAAACTGAGACAGATCAACGAAAGTTACAACTTGCTTTAACACATACCAGAAGATATAGTACAATGCAAACACTATTTCTGACTATAGATGGATAATTAGTACATAACTTTGTCACCCAAATGGGGTAGTGTGAGGTTGTGCTAAAGATAAAATTAATTTAAGGCAGTGAAATCTCTCTTGTGCTTGTATATTGTCCAAGGACATAAAAAGGTTGAAATCATGTACAAATTTGTGTTTTAATGTTATATTTTCTAAGAGAACGTAAAGTACGGAAAGATTTGACTACCTTTCAACTGTCTCAAGACAGCTTGTACTCGGTGAGGAATCTCTGCATGTCTCAATTTGTTGTCCCTTCCAACGAGCCAGAAGTTAACGGAGACTAAAAATAAGATGACAAATCCTTCCAGTAGGCACGTATCACTGTACCTAGTAACAATCCAACCGAGAATAAACAACACTCACTCCGGTGGCTGCATGGTCTAAGGTGCTGCTCTCATAATAGACTATACTGCTGATCATGGGGAGATCAAGGTTCGAATCTTGGTCGGGCGTAATGAGGCTGGTTTTTCCAAAATGGTTTTTCACCCTCCTTCCTTCCATGCAAATGCAGGTACACATCTTATGAATATAACCATCCTCAAACCTAAAAACCATTAGTATATTTGGTACATAAGCGTATAACCCAAAAAGATAGTAAGATGCAGTGCTAAGACAATACAAAACGTATCCAACTTGTAAAATAAGGTGAACAGCTATTAAAAAACACACCAGAGTAAACAGTATTTGTCGAAGATAAGGGTAAGCACATTTTAAGAAGAGATACCCTTCATTCTCAGGAAGCTCAGTTCAGTTGGAATAGAATCTCGGCCAGCTTTGCGAGTAAGAGTTTACAGTTATTGTAGTCAATCTTGATGGTAATACCTTGAATAGTAAGTACTATTGGTAAATGGGTACATTAATTAAACTTAACCAGTTATAGATTCAAACTAAGGGCTGGCAAATGCACAGAAATTTTCAGTTTATCATGCAAGAAAATTAATTTGTCAATAAGCCGATCTTTTGAGTTCTTTCAAACTTTCAAATAATATTTGGGTGTGACCAAAATTTCCTTGATCTGTCATATTCGGTAATGTTTATAAGAAATATAGAGAGTTGAATATGAGAATGTAGGCTACATTTTGTTTATTCAATTTCTTTTCAATGAAAGTGGGGCCATAAGTATTTGAGGAAATAATAAATTTAAGGAATAAATATAAGATGTATGGTAAAAAAAAAGTAAAAGTATAGAGAAGCAATGGGTGATCGATCACGGGACTTTTGATAAGTTTATAAGTCAAACGAGGTCCAAAAAGATTGCCGACCCGTCTCTTAGACTATTTCAGGGCATACCTTGAGCCATCGGAAGCAAAGTGTGCTACAAACAGGGCCAAACTGTTGAGGACAAGAGCAGCCGCAGACGTCCAACAAAGTGTCGTGTAGCGACTCTTGAAGTAGAGTGTGTCCCTCCACCAAAGTTGTCTTTTCCTACAGAAAGGAAAATACAACATTTATAAGATTAATGAGGCATTGTGGTTCATTCAAAGAAGAGCCATTCATGACTGCAGTGACCTACTCAACAATCCCAGGCGAGTGAACTCATTATCATCCCGTCAAGGTTGAAGAAATGACCAACAAAAGATAGACTAGCAGGTCTTGATGTTGTCACATTAATTTCCCCCTACAGCATGAATATCAATGCTGTCAACATAACAATTATTATTTTATTTCATTTGTTTATGTAAATTTGCTGCTTCGACCAATAACATAGGTTTACCTTACTTAACCCATACCAAAATAATGTAAGGTAAAGCTACAAGAGTTGAGACATATTTTTTTTTACTGTTTACCTTACTTTACATGAACAATTTAAATACAATTTAGATATAAAATTCACTTTTTAATTTATTTATATTTGGAAATAGCAAATTATATTTAGTAATAGTAATAAAAACTAAATTAAGCCCTTGGTTCAAAATTACTTCCATCTCACCCTAAAATCACCCAAAAATAATATCGGCACGTTTGATAAAAAAAAATCTCAAATTTTTATCTGTTTGAATATGGTCAGAAGCACCTTAAGTAGGAAATGGGTTTTAAATAATTGTAACCCCCACCTCCTGTGTGGGCCTAAACTGTCGGGATGGGTTGCGGCTGAGGATAAGGGCGGTGACTAGAAATATGACTGTGTGGGTTCGTAATTGACATTTGGCTTGGGTTTTTATGGTTTTATTGTACTACCTAATTCTATTACTAAATGTGATGTTGATAATAGATGTTAAAAGATATTAAAGAACTCAATGTAATTACTCAGGAGCTTGTGATGGAACAAAGTATTGCAAGGAATGCTTAACCAATGGCCTGCCTGACCTGTAGGTTGCCTGATGTGGACATGAACCCCGGTACCTTGGGCACAATGGTAGTCACTCAGCACTCGCATTCAGCAATCCGGCGTCCTAACCCACGTAGCTCCCAAAATGGGAAGCGTGACGCTCCTAAGGTTCAATGGTGAGTTGTCGGCCCAGTTAGTTTGAAAGTATTACAGTAATTTTTATCCTCCCTAATAGCCTGATTTACCATTAGGACTGCTGACACTCTGTTTGAGTTGTCACTGCATATGTTCTATTGTTTACTAAAAAACAAAACACAATATCTTGCAATACTAGTTTTGTCACTTATAATGCACAACACAACAAATTTTAAAACAATCAAACGCCTCAATTTATATTGTGTCGCTTACATGATTAAAATTTAATAGTCTCAGTCCACAACATTTTAGATGAGAGCTCACCTGTTTTTACAAGAGATATTGTATTCATCGAGGACCGTTTGAATAGAATCGTGTAATCTGGTCAGAGCTTCCTTTGTTGTTAAACCGTAAACCTCCTCGGAATCTTGTGTGGTTAGCGTAAGGTATCGTTGCATGTAAAGAGAAAGATTGTACAAGTAAAAATGATGTACATGCTCAATATAATATGTCCAGAAGAATCAAATATTTTGAACAACATACATGAATTACAGTTGTAGGTGTACCTGTATATTTATAAGAAATATTGTAAGATATCTATTCCCTTCTATATTTTTTTTATTTATTCAGTGTTTGCTGGCCCGGTATCTTACAATCTTTAAATCCGGGCCGTTTTTTCACATAACTTTCACTTTACTTATACAATTTCAATATGAATTTTCTTTTTAAAATTTCAACACATATTTTGGCTCTTAACTTAAATGAAATTCAACTACCCCTAGCTCAATTTGGTACACCCCGGGTATATTACGCCCCCGGTACCCTCCCCCGCTGGGCCCTTCACAATGCCCGGGATTTCACTCCCAAGTCCGCCAAGCGCTCAGCAGAGGTGGGCATCCCCATATTCACCACCTGAGGAGGCGCCCTATCAGAGTTGGAAGCCCCGCCTACTTTCTAGCATCATACTTCTGTTTCCACCCTTCCTTCCACCCTTGGCAGTTGAATTTCCTAATCTACCCCCTACCTAGTTCCCCCGTCCCTAATTATCTATATTAATTACTAACTAAGCTAAACTAAATTTACTAAATTATTCTATTCCCATTTCTGCCGGGGAACTCCATCACCCCGATGGCATCAGAGGGCTGCAGGGCAGCCGCCTTTCTCCATCTTGACTCTGAGGGCCCATCAACCAAAATCCACCTCTCTTGTTTCCAAGGTGGTGGGTCATACGGTGCAGGGAACCCCTCAGAGTTCATAATTAATCCACTAACATTTTGTTCATACGACTGGAAAACTGTCTTTTGGATCATAAGGGCATCCCCTGTGTTCCTTCAGACACTCAGTCGTACTGGAATCCAGTTCCCAGGGCTCGCGCTTGCTCCTCCCAGCACATACACATTTTTTTCCCCGGCAAGGATTGTTACAGCTTATTCCCTTTTAACAATCCTTTTTCCCTACTCACTCCCCGCTGAGACCGCACTAGTGTCCGTGTCAGTCTCGCCCTCCATGTCGCTGTCATCTTCTTCGTCATTGTCAGTGTCAACGTCCCATCTTATTCGTCCCTGTGCCTCTTTAAGTCTGTCTATGTAAGCAGTCTTTGCTCTATCTGACGCTTCCAGTGCAATCTGGTCCAAGAATTTCCAATAGATTGGGTCCCTCAGTATTTCACCTACTAATCTTCCCTGGATCTCTCTCTGGTAGTTCCTCCTTGCTTCTAGTGTAAGGACACACTCAAGCACCACATGTTCAGGGGTTCCCTCCTCACCACATTGGCAATTCCCCGACTCTATTAATCCCAGCTTCCTTAGAGATGCCGGGTACGGTCCCTTCCCCGTGATGAAGTGGACAAGACCTCGAGATGGCTGGAGGTGCTTATTCTCTAGTCTCTCAACCACATTTGGGAATAATTGATAAGTCCTCCTACCTGTCTCACTTCTCTCCCAGCGTCTCTGCCACTCCTCCAACAGGGCTATTTCCGCCTCTCCAGAAGTTGTCACATCGGGTGTGGTGAGGAGTCTCACCTTCTCCAAGTTACTCTTTTTTAGCCAGTACGCCACAGCTTTCTTCTTTATGAGGAGGTCCAACGGCCATACACCTAGGGCCACACTCAATGCATCCGTTGCTACAGTCCGGTAGGCTCCCGTCAGCCTCAACAAGATGTTCCTCTGCAGACCTTGAATCGCCTTAGCCGGAAGGACATTGGTTAGTCTGTGAGCCCAGATGCACGCCCCATAGCTCACAATAGAGAGAAGGATCATCTGATGGTACGTCCTTATTATCCGCATAGGCAGATAAAATCGCCTCTGTCCCATACTTATGATTTTATTCATCACCGACAGAGTTTTCCCCATCACTTCCTCCATGTGCGCTTTGAAGTTCCTGTTTTCATCTAGGGTAACTCCCAGGTATCTGACCGTATGGCTTCTTCTTATAGATTTCGTACCTAACTTTATGGTCGGATCCCTAGCCAATCTACCCTTGAACAGCATGAAGGTCGTCTTCGCCGGTGCCGTTTTTAACTTGACACTTTTACACCAGGTGTCAAGTTCTCCAAGCACCTGGTTACTTTTTCCCTCTAAGTTCCTTCTCGAGTACCCTTCTATTACTATTAGAAGGTCGTCTGCGAAGGCAACCACACCATGCGTCTCTGGCATCCCCTCCAACAAGTACAATACTGGTTCCAGGCTGACATCCCAAAAGATCGGGCCACATACCGATCCTTGGGGACATCCCTTCGTCAGTAGCTTCTGAACCTTATTTCCTGGACATCTCAGGGTGGAGTATCTATTACGACAGTAGTCCTTAAGACTCCTATACAGCTGCCCCGGACACTGAATCTCTCTTAATCTGTCAAACATCGCCGGCCACCAGAGGTTGTCAAAAGCGCCTGAGATGTCCACAAATATTCCTACGACGTATTTACCATTTGCCGAGTCAATCAGTTCCATTGCTCTACAGATTGCGTCCTCTGTCGACCTGCCTCTTCTGAAGCCATACTGCTGCTGATGCATGCCCATGACTGTTCTGTGTCTCAGTAATCTTTCACACAATATCTTCTCCTGCAACTTCCCTGCTGTGTTCAACAGGCAGATGGGTCTGTATGACTTCGGAATAAGCGGGTTTTTATCCTCCCCCTTGCTTAGCACGATTACCTCGCTCTGCTTCCAGATGTTCGGGATTCTGCCTTGAGCGAGGCATTCGTTTAACAGCCCTGCAAGGAAAGGAGCAATAAGGTCAGCTGTCTTCTCCAGCACCTCGACCTTTATCCCGTCTGGTCCAGGCGCCTTTTTCTTACCCATCAGAGCAATGTTCCTGATCACCTCCGCCCGACTAACAGGTTCTACCTCTTCCTCGTTTACATACTCGTCATTCTCAATCCTCTCCCTCAACCTTTGGTGCTCTTCAGTATCTTCTGTCACGTCATCATCTGGCAACAATGTCTCCATTAGAAGAACCGCAGATTCTTCCCAGCTGGTCGTGGTACTTCCATCATCCTTAGATAGCGTGGTTATCATGGCTGGGGGGCGTAATTTCCCGGAGGCTATCTTGAACGGCACCCCCCAAGGTCCCCTCTGTAACTCCTCCTGTACATACTTCTCCCAACTTTTCCTCTTCTCCTGATACAATCCATCCTCAAACTCTCTCTTGCTCTCCCTGTAGATATTTAACAGCACCACACGACCAGCCGGGTCTCGACACCTCTGATATCTCCTACGCGTTCTCCTTGCCCTTGCTCGGAGACTCTGCAGTCTGTCATTCCATGGCTTATTACCAACCTTGGTATCACCTTTCACCACAGGTATCGACTTCCTCATTGCATCCTGCAGAGCCCACGTCAGCTGTTTGGCCTTCATGTTGACATTGTCGCCTTGTGCCACTGGGCTGGGCAGTATCAGTTCAGCCCTCAGCTTCTCCCAGTTAGCTTTACTCATGTTGTATCTCCTTCTATTCCCTTCCCCATTTCCATCCACCAGCCTCCCCGCAGCAAATTCAAAGACGATCAGGTTATGATCACTAACCGTGACGTTGTCCACAACCCTCCAACCTTCCACCATGTCCATGGACTCAGCGTTACACAAAGTGACATCAATGTTGGAAGACGCCCCAGCCCTCCCCTGATATGTAGGGGGATTATTCGGTTGGTTTGCAACCTCAAGCCCATGACCATAGATGAACTCCTCCAAAGCACAACCCCTTCTATCTCTCCCAATCACCCTATGACTATGCCACATGGGAGACTTAGCATTAGCATCAGCGGTAATTATGAGTGGCACACCTGCGTATGTCCTACATATTATCTCCAACTGGTCAAGATACGGCTCAATTGGATGCCTAAATTGAAAATATAGGTTTGCCACTATACACCTGCCTGAGCTAGTTCCCAGTTCTACGCATGTTACCCACTGGTTACAGAGTTGTTCAATCTTAGTTACGGCAATTTCCTTGTTAAATACCACTATTGCGCTCATGGGAGCTTCACCACTAACGACAACTCTAGTGATCACCGGCATATGCGGAACTTTCCCTCTCAAGGTATAGGGTTCCTGAAGACACACAACATCGAGTCCCATCTCCTCAGCAAGCTTGCGGACTTCATGCAACACGGTCACGCTCCTCATTCCATTAATCTGTCCTATTCTAATGGTGCTATCCCCCATTACGGATAGTATGTGTGCGCGTAGCACGCAGGCCATGCCAGGCTGGGATTAAACGTCTTGCGACCGTGTGCCGTCACAAATTGCCTATAGGTATTCTCCATATCAAAAGTTTCCTCTCTCCTCTTGAAGACCTTATCAATTAGTCCCCGCAAGCTGTCCACGTCCGTTGGTAGATTAATAGATCTTAGTTGAATTCTATCCAACGACTCGGGAGAGGGAAAGGTGATACTGTCCCCCTTTTCATGACCCAGTCTCACCACGTGCCTCAGCGCCATGTGCAGCACTCTCTCTTCTTCTAGCCTGGATAACCGCATCGTCTCCTCGAGGGTTCCGTACGCCTGAGAGGGTACATCCCTCTCTCCTTTCAGCTGCCCCTCCATATTCACTTCTGCAGTCTGGCTCCCCCTGCTGTTTGTGTTGTGGTCCATACCCTTTTCTTTCTTTTTCTTGCCATATCCAAATCCCCAGAGCTTCCAATTTTGTTTGGGTTTCGCCCCCAGATCTGCTTTTCCACAGGTCACCCCTTCTATAGATTAGTTAGAACTTATTGTTCACACATCATAGCAGTCTGACCCCACAGATTTGTCCAGACATGTCTAGTCTATGTGGTTAAGTGGCCGACTTCTAATTGAAGCTTCAGATTGGAGACTAAAATGGTCTAGTTTGAATTGTCTTACTAAACTATCACCACTTCTCCCAAATATACCCTCTTGTTCTAATGCGTTACTCTTGCTTTAGACTAGACTGCCGAAGAAGAGGAGATCGAGGTTCGGCCCCGATCGGGTGCACTGAAGTTTTTTTTTCCTAAATGGTTTTCCACTCTCCTTCCACGAAAACATGGTTGTACTTCCTCTCAATTAAACTTTTCTAATCCCTAAGCCATTAGTGTAATTGGTAAATATGCGTAATCTGAATAGGTAGTAAGACATGGGGATAAATATAACAAATGAATATGTTTTATTATTATTTTTTTTTGTTTATTTTAGGTATTTAATGTCCACTTTCTGAACTGGCTGATTATATCAGCACACGAGAATTTCTATGAACGAGAGCGAACAAAAACCTACCATGTTATCGAGTGAAGGTATTTTCCCATTTGTTTCCAGACTTTTTTTCCACGCCACAATTGTCAAGGGAATGATGGCTTTACTTCCTCTCCTAAAGAAGTTGCGCAGCGGATTTTTAGCATTCAAGAAAAATCCATCGACCACGGCTGGGTTTGAACCCAAGAACATCGGGTCCTGAGGCAAGTACTACACCCCAAACTCAGTGAGGTCACAATATGTTTTATTAATAGGACAAATACATTAACAATTACGTACCAACCCGGTTTAGTGGTCAAATGGCTTAAGGTGCCACTCTAACAATAGACTGGACTACTGATAATGGAGGGATCAAGGTTCAGATCCTGATCGACTCTATGGAGAATGGTTTTTTTTTTCTTAATGGTTTTTTGCTATTCCTCCATGCAAATAGGGGTACTACACTTCCTCTAAATTTGACCTCCCTCATCCCTAACACATTAACGTAATTTGTTCATACATATAACCTGAGCGGGCAGTGAGAGGTGATGACAATTTATATATATATTATTGGTGTTTTTAGTGGTTATTTTGATGTCCAGTGTACATATAAATTTATTCCTAACTGGAGTGTATATCATCTTTTAGACCCATTTCCATAACGGAGATTAGAGGGGTAAGTCCAGGTTTGTTTCTGGGTGGCGGTGACAAGGATATTTAATTATACCCCATTTACGGTAGGATTTACAAGACCATATGTTGAGTTTCTGTCACTTTTGGCAGTCAAAACTTACACAACAATTAATTCAATGCAAATTACGTTTTTTAAGCGTTTTTACATTTTATGTCAGTTACAACTAATCCTATGGCGAATGGATTTAAGAAAGTTTACACATGTTTGTCAGGCTATCCAATCAGTAATAGAGATTGGTGTGTACAGTCCAGATGTCTTAAGATGACAGAGAGAGAATTAGCTAGATTTACTTTTGCGTACTCATTTGTCAGGTCTTACAATATGCAGCGGAACTTTTTGACACTGTTGGCCACAAAAGATTACATTTTCAAAAAAAGTCTTCCTATTGAAATTGGACTATAGTATTGGGGTGTTACTATAACTGATTAAGTATGTTAGTTAGTTTGTAAGTTGTGTGTTGATCCTAATCTGTTTGTGAGTGTTAAATACTCACATTTGAAAGATGTCCATGTCTACATTCAGATAGTTTAAGTAGGCCTGTATAAATAGGTGAGTTGGCGTATTTAATACATGCACTTTAAAACATAGCTATTTTCAAACTTTCTAGCTCGAGGCCACACTGAGAAATGTGCTAAAATTGTCAAGGCATACCATCCTTCTTTAAAGAGGACTTTGTATCATTAAAAAAACTAGGCCCTACTTTTAATATTGTGTTTAGTGTTCAATACCTAGATGAAATTATATAAAAACATTATATTTTTAAAAATATTGTTTGTTATTGATTTTTTTAAATACATATTTTTACTCTTAGATATTTTTTTTCTTCTCCCCAAACTAACCACAACACACAGGTTTAAAAATGCTGTTTAAAGCTATCTGATTAGGTCTATATCAGCACCCAAACTTATGAACCAACTTTATTCCATAACAGACACAACACTCAGTTCCCTAAGCCATAATTTACCAGTTTGAAAAGGAGGTCCCAATTTCATCAACGATACATTTTTTTGGCCATGCCAGGAACTATCCGAGTTGGAACCTTTAGTTTAGTAGACCGAAGTTTTAGCGACATAGCTAAGATGTCAAATTTATAGGCCCAAGCTATTAATCATCTTTTGTGTAGGGTACACAGTTATAAGGAACTAATAACCTAGTTCAAAGTATTTGGGTTCCTCTTGTTCATATAATTATAGGTATAAATGGCATAATGGCAAGAGTTGATTTTTAAGTCACTCATTTGCAAACTAATATACAGAGCAAGTAATAAATACATTTCATTGAATGAGATACAAAAATGATAATTACTCTACAGGGGTAGGACTGATGAAGAAAGCTATTTAGAGGACCTGCATTTGTGTGGAAGGAGAATGGGAAACCATTTAGGAAAACCACCCTCAGTAGACCTGACCGAGATTCAAACCCTGGTCATCCTGTCTTGAGGATGCCAGTTTAACATGAGATGACTTTGAGCATCCTGCTAATGAAGGTTATTATTTTTTTTTCGTTGTATCTTAGTAACCAGGATATGTTTAACTTATTTGGAGAGATGGTGTCAATGTCACCAGGACCCTCAAAACTATTCAACATATCCAGTTTTAAAAGTGGAATACCCTCTTACTTAAACTACAGTGCCTTATACAAATAATGCAATGTTGTTCTATAGAGGGATGCTCCAAATTCAAATTAAGGTAAAGCTGATTATAAGTAAATGCGTTACAGTAGTAGTACTTTCTATGAGACTCATAATGTCAATGTTTACGCCCTAAATGGTGCGATTTGTAAAATAATAATATAGTGGGGGCCTAATTGTTTAAGTATATTCTATGATGAAAAATTGGTTCTCACCTTTAACAGTAGTTTTACTATCTCCAACAAACTTTTCTGTCATGTTTGTTTAGTAATCTTTTAGAATTTGCCCAACTACATTAGAAACATTTAAAATTCGTTTACATTTATACAGAAATAAAGTTGGTAGTCCCTGCCAAAGCAAAACACAAACACACTACGTTTAAATGGATAAATCAATCTTGTTTTACTTAATTTGACTATAATTCAAAGCTACTTGAAGACATTTAGGAACTTAATTAATATATAATATTATTCACTATTTAAATTGATTTACATAATATATAATGTCCATCTGGTTTTACATTGATTTTTTAATTAAAATTTAATAAATGATCGATATGTGAAGTGTAAAGATGGTTAGTTATTCAAAAAGGAACATGTGCGTTTGTATATATACATATATGTAATTAAAACTAGTTTGAATCTGTTTGTAAGGCGTATGTTGCATAATATTTTTACGTTAAATACATAACATTCAACAGTTGTACTGACTGGAGAATCATTTTAACGAATGAAATGTCGTCTGCGCTGGTACAGTGAGTGCTGATTGTTATTTTGACTGATATCGAAGGTCAAAGAAATAAATGTTATCTAATCGATTCATAATATAATTGTGGTTATACATTTATATTAAGTTAAAGTAGGAGTGAAATGTTTTCCCACTATTTGTTTACGTGATTTTGGCGTTCATAATGGCTCTTATTCATACAGCTGAAAAGCTAAAGCGCGTATTATTTAGAATTGGTGAGATAAACTACCAAATTAATGGATGTGATGAAATTTATCTTCAAAAACTCATCGGGCATCTTTCTGTTCAAGACAAATCACTAACAGGTTTGTTTCAAATGCTGTGTTTTATAAAACAAGGTTTAGACTATAAGAAATATTATTTTAATTTTAAAATAGTCTAGTCCCCATGTAAAAATGCTTATGAAACACTTTTTATAGCATTAGCCATAAGATAGATAAATATTGATTACTTGAATAAGTTACATAGCTACAGCTCATGGCCTTGGAAAAAAGTGTGCATACAAACAAGATCGGTATATAGCTATTTGAATCATGAGCGTCTACGGTGTAATTCTATAGTATTAGCTATTCTAAAAGAAAACTAATTATATGTTAGGCGTTTTTCAATACCAGAATTAAGTACCAGTTCAGATTTTTGAAGGGTTGCCCCCCCCNGAGGACCCGGTGCGGTTTTTGGAGGGTGGCCCCCCCCCCCCCTTAACCCCTTCCGAAAGATATCTCCCACTAGAATGCTTAAAATAAATCCCCCCCCCCTCTCTCTTCTAGATTTATTTCACTTTCTGTTGATATTCTATCAAATGAATCTAAAAAATGTGTTGAACTGTATAGAGTAGCATAGACTACATTTAAATTCAAGATCGACCATTCACAATCATGACACCAAAAATTCAAAACAGTTTGAGTGAGCTAATATCCACTCTAAGAAGTTTGACTATGTTAGCTTAAAATATGTAGTTCTAGCTCTAAAAAAAAAAAGTAGAATAACTTACCTTTGCCGGTGAGTTCATTAAAGAACATTTTTCACTTTAAGAAATAAGGGCCAGTTTCATAGTCAAATTTAGTACGTCTCAAGTGCGGCGCTACACTAAATACAAGACGACACCTACCTAAACTCGAATGGAATGGGCCGTTCTCGCATAGGAAACTGGCCCATTCCATTCTGGTTTAGGTAGGTGTCATCATGTACTTATTGTAGCGCCGCACTTGAGGCGTACTAAATTTGAAACGGGCCCCAAGTCAAGAAAATATTACAGTACTTAAACTATAAAATATTTATTACCTACATCAAACTTCCTGATATGTATTATCGTTGATTTTTTGGTCTAAAGCTTGAAACACATGTATGTAGGCTTATCGATTCATGGAAGCAATGTTCTAAATAGGTAAAGAAAAAAAAAGATCTTGCATCAAGCTTCAATTTAGCTTTTAGATGCAGCCAATATTAAAAAATTTGCTAGGGTAGACCCTCTTCAATTAAAATCTCGAAACATTCAATGTTAATAAATGACTCTAGGAAAAAATACCCCTTCATATTGCTTCTGGAGGCATCTAATTTTTGAAAATTTTTGCGTGATATGCCATAATAAAGCTTAGCTGCATTTTAAATTATATGGAAGTTAAAATTCGACAAGGTTAGGTTTAGTGTAGGATAAATATTTTTATAGCTAAACAAACATAAAATTGAAATATAATCTAGGATAATTTATTTGTAAATTTAGCTTAAATTAAACAAATATAAATACAGTTAACTCTGATCTACTAATTTTAATATATATTCATTAGCGTTTGCACCTTCCAAATTTTAGACTAAGCCCACTGGTGTCAATTTTTATTCCTGGCTAAGGCTGAAAATATGTCACGTAATTTAGATTGGTTTAATTTTGCTGCCATAAGTGACAAGTTAACGGTCTGCATTTTGATTGTTAAATGTTTGCCAGGGGTTAGTGGTAAGCAGGTGTTGACATGATTATTGGGACTGGATACTTTGTTCCAATGTGATGTATCCACATCTTTACCTCGAGGTTGCCTCACCCCTAATGGGAGGGTGTTTGAAGACCACTCGGCATGTACAGGAGTGACTTATGCTAATAAAATCTGCACGAGATACCTGCCGACTATGGAATTGGGTGGTTGTTTATCACAGCTAAAGAGCCCCTGGCTCGGCTAACAATAAGCTAGATTGGCAACTCCGGTGAGGGTGGACCTCGGCTGTCCCAGTCCATTGTGTCGGGCTTCTAACTTGATATACTAGCGGAAGGGTTTGTGGAGCTTTGGCCCCTTAACAATTAGTGTTACATACTTTCCCTAGGACTGAGTTCGTGCCAGACCTAGGGAGGGGATTAGGAAGCTCAACCCACTTCAAATCTTGAAAAATGAAATTAATATTGCCTTCTTTATAGTTAAAATCATATCAAAATTAAGTTAGGCCTACAGCAAAAGATCCAAAACTAGTTGCCACCATTCTTATGTATAAGTAGGCCTAAAATCTTGTTTTTAAGGCCTTTAACACAAGCCATCAGTAAGTAACACCTGGGATTGCACCTACAGGGAAATCAGAAATTCTTGTATGGATTTTTCACCTCATTAGGAATAAGTAACTATGACCTGCTCTTGACCACTCCATGCAGCCAATGATGAATTTAGCGTTTGGAAAGCCGTACCCCCATCTCTATCCAAAATGTTATCCTGTATACAGACTTGACTGATTTGCTAGAGGGGTATAGATAGTTCATGATAATTTTGCCATTTTCTGACAGTTGAAAAAATCATCCTAATAACATTTCTGTAACCCGCTTTGTTGGCCGCATGGTCTAACGCACTACTCTCGTATGAGACTATACTCCATTCACGGTAGGAATTACTCTCTGAAAGGTCTTTTTTTACTACCAATATCCTACTATATATAATAGATTTCTGGTAGGGAAAAAGGCCTTTCAGAAATCAATTCCAACCGTGAACAAACTTTAGTCTGCGGAAGACAAGTAGATCAAGGTTCAATTCTGGTTGGGTGCACTTCCTCTCAATTGGACCTACCTAATTCCTAAACTACTATTGTAATTAGTACATATGTCTATAACCCTAATGAGTAGCAGGACGCGGTGCTAATCTATAATAATGGAAGGAATTGTTTGTCTCTGTGTGTGTTTGTTTGTGTGCGATGCCCAGTCAAATCTACGACACGGAGAGAGCTTAAATTTTTATATATTAGCCATATATAGAGGAGTCTTGAGGTGGAGTCAGAGTTGGAGTTGGACAGTAGAAAAATAGGGAGTTGGAGTTGAAAGCTTGGCGTACCATCTCCACATCCCTGAATATAATGTCCTAACAAAAAAAAAAATGTGTTTAAATAAAGTATGGACCTAAGTAGTGTACAAAGGCTTAACATTTTCAACCTCACTTAAGTATATGGCACAGTGTTAATAATCATGTGTTCAACACAGAGTTAATTTCCTGTATAAATGTTTACCACCCACAGCAGAGATTGTCTGCTCCAAGGCATAACTCTCGCAGTAGGCGGGATTATGGTTACTGATAGATCGGGGCTGGAATCTCACCCAAAGTGCAATAGGGGTGGTTTATCTCATGTGGCTCATCATTGTGTTTACCACCCACAGCAGAGATTGTCTGCTCCAAGGCATAACTCTCGCAGTAGGCGGGATTATGGTTACTGATAGGTCGGGGCTGGAATCTCACCCGAAGTGCAATAGGGGTGGTTTATCTCATGTGGCTCATCACTGTGTTTACCACCCACAGCAGAGATTGTCTGCTCCAAGGCATAACTCTCGCAGTAGGCGGAATTATGGTTACTGATAGATCGGGGCTGGAATCTCACCCAAAGTGCAATAGGGGTGGTTTATCTCATGTGGCTCATCACTGTGTTTTTCCCCATTGCAGCCACACCCTAACACAGGTGCAGTTAACCTTAAACCGTATTTATCATCCTTATCCTTTAAATTAAGCCATTAATAAGAAAGTTAACCCTTTTCGATGGTCGAATGGTCTCTAAGACGCTACTCTCGGCAATAGACTGGATTGCAGATGACGAGATAAGGGTTCAAAACCCTCTCTGCTGAACTTAAGCTCATTTTTCCTGCACAAATGTAGGTTTACTTTTTCTTATTACAATCTTACTCGTCCCTAACACATTAGCCTTATTAATAAAAATGTGGATGAAGCTACGACACGCCTAGACACATTAGTGGAAAATATATGGTGTGAATAATGGACGTAAAAATTACATATATACGTGTTACCCGAACTGGTAGTAGGACATGGTGCCAGAATAGATAATCTTAGTGTTAAACTAAACAATTTTAAGAGCCAAATATGTAATGTGTATGTTTTAATTTTTTGACAGGTGGGCTTGTTAAAATACCGTTCTGTTTTGAATGGATCGAGCAATCAATAGATTTGTGGGATGATGCCCCACCACATCCATCTATTTATTCGTTTGCCCTGCGCCTAACAGGGCTCATGGGAAGTGACCGGAAGAAATTTCGATTGCTACAAAATTCTGGTATCGTCAATAGATTTCGTAAACAGCTTGAGCGGGTAATCAAAGAGAACGCATCAGTGGCTTTGGCATATGTTGATATGCTATCTGGCCTGCTCAAACATGAAGAAGGTTGCTACTGGGTAGTGCAATCAGGTTAGTTTTCTTCTTATTTGTTGAGGACGAATCATTTACAAGAGCGGGGTGTAGAGTGTGGGGGAGGTGTTTAATCCACTTACCCCTCATTTATATCAACTTTACTTTATATATTTTCATTTAATATCTATATGATTTTCTTTGTTTTGATTTTCCTTAGTTATTTCTAGTCCTACCTCCACACAAATGTGGTTACATTTTCTCTAAAATGCAAAGTCTCTATACATACCGCATTAATATAACTAAATGTGTTCAGACCAAATGTTTAGTAAAGCATGATGTAAAGAAAAAAAATACTAAAGTTTAAGGTGTCGCTCTTGCAATAAACGAGATTGCTGATGACAGGAAAATAAAGATTATAATCCCGGTCGGGTGTACTGACGTTCCCTCCCGCCCCGCCACAAATGATTTCCCACTCTCCCACCTTGCAAACGTGTGTACATCATCTTTAAATTAAGTCTGACTCATCTCTAACTCAATAGGGTGCATACCTGAACAGGTAGTAAGATGCAGTGCTAAAAACATAATATAACATTATCATGCTTGTTGATGTTTGTCTAAACCCAAACAATAATGATCTAGAAAATAACTTTGGTTGACCTAATCATACATCGTTATTAGTTTGAATAAACATGTGTGTGTTTTTTTTTTTGTTCTGTTTTTTGCCTAGGATATAAAAGTATTGCGATAAAAGTATGTCCATATTATGTGATTTTTTTATTATATAGTAAAAATATATATATATAATTTTTTTTCAGAGCTATGGAAAGACGTTATTGCATTCTGTGTTGAAAACAAAAGCATCTACCTAACACGAGGAAGTCAAACTTTTGTCACTGATCTTGTGACAAAATTGCAAGCTGATGAAGACTGGGGAGCTTGTGAGAAGATTCTGAGCCATATATTTGGTCCTTTAGTTAACACGTTTCAGGTGATACCATCCGTTTGTATCCCTGGACCGATCGATTTAGGCGAAGACGACAAGAATTTTGTCATTGCGTCACTGACACTTTCTTGTAGTATTTTTGAAGCGTCTCTGTCTGGAACGTGCACCATGATATCGCAAATGCTGGAGAAATACGATCTCGAGACAATTATGTGGCAGCTTCTAGAGTCTACCGATGATGAGGAGTGTAACGGAAGAATCTCGAGAATCTTGGTGCTCATTTATTTTGTGTCGCTCGGTAAAGAATGTGATGTATCGACAAACGCGGCGAACCAAAGTTTCAAGACTAAGATATTTGACATTTTGTCACATCTGGTGGCCAAAAAAAGTTTAGTGAATATCCTGAATTTGTGCTCTCAATGCCAAATATATCTTCACAAGTTTGACATTTGCGGATCCAAGTTTGAGGGCAGTTCAACGATTCTGAAAAGTAACTCTAAATTGTTTGATTTTGAGGACCAGATCAACTGTATGCATGTAAGAATTCAATTTCTCTTCTTCTTACTCACTTCAGGGGCTGCATGGTCTAAAGCGCTACTCTCGCAATAGACTACACTCCCGAAGACGGGGAAATCCGTGTTCAATCCCGGTAGAATGTACTGAGGGTGGTTTTCCCTCCATGATTTCACACTCTCCTTCCTTGCAAATTTGGGTATACTTCCTTTAAATTCGACCTTCCTAATCTCCGGTACATTAGTATAGTCTGTAGCTCTAAATAGGTGTGTAACTAGAATGGATAGTAAGACTGTGCTAAAAAAAATATCTTCTTGGTGTTGTTTATATCATGGTTATAAAAGCCAAAACCTACTACCATGATTAAAACCTGTCTTGACCAAAGCTCGAATAATTAATAGGCCCACAAATTTGCTAGTCTACAGGTTTTTCTAGTTATTGACTAGGTAACAAACATTTCTTATGGTAAATGTAAAATGTTTATCATTGCATACCAATCATGATAATCTATTGTGCTTTGAAATTGGTTCATTGCGTTGTGACCCCCACACTGGGAGGCTTTATGGTCTGGTTTGATTTCACAACAAACAAGGTGACCTGGCGGTCTAGGGGTAAGGTGTCAGACTTCTGTGCTGGCGGCCGGGGTTCAATCCTCGGTCCCGGCAAAGATTTAATCTGACAAGACATCTTGTGAATGTGGGGAATGCCAGGCCTCCACCGTGGTTCGGATCTCACGTTAAACTGTAGGTCCTTCATTTCACCTCACAATCACCCTACCATTACAGATTAGCGTAAGTGCGTATAACCCGAACGAGTAGTGAGACGCGGTGCTAATAATAATAATAATATAAAGAGAGTTTAAAATTATTACATATTCAAATGTAAAATGCAATAACGAATATAAAAGGCAAAGTTAAAATAAACAACTCATTTAAAGAAAGAAGGGTTATCGATTTTCTCGTTATATTTTATGTAATTATTTAGAATTTCAGGCTAGTTTGCCCTGATAAGTTCCCAATAAGAGATCTCAACAGGGGCTTATTTGAACTGAAATTTTACTCTGGTATGAATTAAGCCATATAATATGTTGTTCACTTAGCACAACTCTGGATACGCCTGGGGCTTGAGGAAGTTCATGAACGCAAACAACATTACACCCCATTATGCAGAAATAAGACACTTGATTATTTTTTAAACTTTAGATTTATATTGAAAAAAATATTTATTAGAGAAAATACTATCTTGATTGACTAAAAATCAACTTTGCTATTTTTTTAAATAAATTATAGACAGAAAATAATCAATTAATTAATTGAATGTAATTTTATATATATATATATAACCTGTTTATTCACCTTATTAAATTACAATGTTTTTTTAATCCCATTACTAGCCCATTTATTTCCATTTGCAACAAATAAAACCAAAACAACTACTACTAAACATTTTGCTAATATAAAGGGCACAATTTATGGAAATGACCATCCAAAAGATATGCCAGTGCTAAAGGTTGTGAACGGCTGGTCTCAGACACTACTCTCACAGTAGACTAGACTGCCGATGACGGGGAGATCAAGATTAGAGTCTTGGCCAGGTGTACTGGTTTCCCACTCTCCTTCTGTGCAAATGTGGGTACATTTCCTCTAAATATAACTCATTCTTAAACCCATTAGGATAATTAGTACATAAGTGTGTAACCCAAATGGGTAGTAAGACGCAGGGCTAAAAAAAACTCAAAATTAATCATTGCTAAAATGAATTTGTTCTGTTTAGTATTTGTTTTGTTGTTGTTGTTGTTATTGTTAAAGAATAATTCACTCATAATTAACCCACATCACTTTCATATTTAAAAAACTTACCTGGCCGTATGTCTGACTAGATGAGGACAGGTCTAAGATACGCTGGATTGATCCTTTTTGGGGCCCAAAATAATAAGATTTAGTTTGTAAGTTTATTATTTCTATGTTGGCTGGGTTGGATGTTGTGTGCTGTAATAAGCCTTTCTTTTAAAGGAAAACATCTAATAACCACAAAATAGTCCACACTCTGACTTAAAACTTAACTTTTTTTCAGGTTATGCCCATCCTGGCTTGTTTGGTAACCACCAAAGCTTCCGATGACAACTTCTGTGTAGACACGTATTGTGAAAAGATTCATAATATTACCTGTGAAGAGACCCTTCGTATTATGTACTCATTTAGAGATTTTTTGGTGGACAAGGGCTCCCATAGACAGAACTCTCTTCAGGCTGTCATAAGCATCATGCAGATAAAAGATTATCTCTCTAGGGTAGGTGAAGTTGGTTATATTATCTTATTTGTAGTGAGTCTCATTTTTATATTTCATATTTTTCCCAAATTTAAATATTTATGTTTATTTTTTGTTAATTTTATATCATTTTATTTGGTAACTGTGTACAGCCCGAACTGGTTGTAAGACGCGGCTCTAATAATAATATTTGGTAACCACGTACCACACAAGCACAGTGTTTATTTCATTGGTACTAACTTTTGATATTGTCAACTTTTGTAAACTTTTCGTTATGATGCATCCTTCTTTGTTCAGACAGGAAGTTCTGATACAAAGGACGATTATGGTGTTCAGCCTAATATGCCCTATTTGTCCATCTTGGGATGCTGATTACTGATTATTGTACTGCGCAGTTAGCACATGGCCAGGTGATAGTTATGATTATGGTATACAGTGAAACCTGGATAATTCGAACTTTAAGGGACAAGGAAAAAATTATAATCATCCAAAAATTTGAATTAAATATGTCTGTTAATGTTAAATGGAATTGAAAAGAAACACAGTTAAGTTCGCAACCAAGCTTAAAAACCTTATTTAATGTATTTGGACATAATATATTCACATGAGTTCAACATGAGTGGGCCATTCCATGTTTAGTGATCCAAATTTTATCCACTTTTGGAACTTACCCTCTTAGATTTAAGTAACATTTGGCACAATTACTATTCCTACAAAGACATTTAAAAATCTAAAATTTCATAATTATTTTTATTTAGATTTTGAGCTAAAAATTTTCAAAATTTCAAAAAAAGAGTGCTTTGAGTTTCACTGTCCATCATGTTTTATTTAATTTCTTCATTTAGAAATAATAAAGATAAATAAAATAAAACCATTTTGTAGGGATTTTACGGGGGTTTAAAATGATATTTCACATGTCCAAATTAGGGCATTTTGAAAGTTCAAGGTCACCAACTCAAAATTTTGAATTTGAATTTCTCAAAATACATATGTTTGTAACTAGTCGCCTGCCTTAGTCAGTTTGTTTTGTAACCAGCCCCACGTTGGGCGCCATTTGTAACTAGTCGCCCAGCCTAGCCTGCTTCTCTTCTTCATAAGGTGTCATCCACGGCAGTCAGTAGGTTCCAATAGAGCATCTCGGGGTTATACAAATAATGGTGGGGGTAGATGGACACAGCCGATTAAATAGATACTATTTAGAGTAGAATTTGAAGTTTTATTTTAAATATATATTAGACATTTTGTACCACAGGTTACTTAATGTAGAGAAACAAATTATTTGTGACATGAATATGGAGAATTATTTAAGGTAGTAGTCATTTAGCCACCTGGTCTACATCTCTTTCCGCCCATCTCAAAATCCTATCTGCCCACGTTACGAAAAAACGTTTTGAATATAGGTCTTATCTGTTTGCGTGCTAACCGGCCAGTGTCATGTCTGACGCTTCCCTTCCACATAGTGTCAAACACAGACGCTAAATCGAATGTGCTGATTTGCCAGGAGTCC